>CM050165.1:236420811-236723311 GCA_027410445.1 Discoglossus pictus
CACATCTGTGAGCTTTAACTAAAAAGATAACTCTACATATGTATTATGTCCGATAATTTTTGTTTTTTTAGTATTAAGTAGATAACCTTTGGTTAATCCAATACTCTGTGACTTTAAGGTCTGTTTATCTTTACTAGACTTTCATGTACTGTCAGAGATTGTGGACACGTTTCTGCAGTTTTTTATGTTTTGTAAGTACAATCTTTTATGTTTATTAAAATATTTCAAACTTAATTCACCATATATTTTTGCTGTTTTTCACCTTTTTTTGCACTCTAAATAAGTTAATGTGTGAGAATCTGCATAGAGCAGAGATAACATAAGGAAAAGAGAGAGAGAATTGGACAGTAGAGAGAGTGGAAGGTAGAGGTGGTAGAGTCAATCACAGTTAAGGAAGTGAAGCATGCCTGGAATAAGCTTAAGGCCTTCTTAAGGCTTAATAAGGCAGACTTTTGGGTTGATAACATGTGCAAGCTAGATGGACCTAGTGGTACATTAGCAAAACTGTTCATGTTTTGCTAATGTACCACTATTATATGACTGCATAACACAGGCTTCCCCCCTTCTCACTTTCCTCCAGTTTTAACTGCTACATGATACTTTACCAGGGTATTATAATAAGAGGGTTTGTGGGATATGGGTGATGATGGAAAAGAAGGGGGAAGGGAAGAAGAATTAGTGAAGAATGAAGGCTGAAAGAGGAGATTGAAAGTATGGAAAGTGAAGAATGGAAAAAAACTGAATAAAAAACAGAGTAGAAGCGAGTTGGAAAGATATGAATCAACTGTATCTATTGCAAGAGTAAAAAAAAAAAAAATGCAAAAATGAATGCCTGTAAAAGTATACTAGTCGTTTGTAATTACAATAGTGTGTGTACCTTTTATTCAAATACTATTTCTGCGGCTGCTTGGCTGCCTATTGTATCCTCCAGAATTGCATTTGAGAAAGAGGGGAGTCAAAGGCTTTGCTGGGTCGAAGCTTTCCTGGGAGAGGCATACTACTCCCTAATGCTGGCCTCTAGTGGCAAATTTCAGTAATGCAAGGTTAAGTTTACTTTTGCTATATTGTGTGTTCCCTGTTCATATATTCTGGGAGGGATTTATACCTCCCCCCCCCTCCCAATTGCAATGCCCCTGCATCTGTCCAACTTTATACTAGGGGGGCAAGATTTATACCATAGGGATTAATTTCACATATAAGTATTTTGTATATGTTTAATCTAAATTCTGTGTTGGGTATTTCATAGCTGCCCACAGTGCCCCTTGTGGAGGTGATATAATACACCAGGCATTGATGACCTCTTGGGGAAATGCCCAGACACAGTTACCCCAGGATTGTAAAATACTGCTTTAGTTTGGATATCAGACCTCAGGGGCTAAGTAATATGCCCTCTGAAGCCCTGACTTGTTATGTGTTTCAGTCCCGTTTTTGATGCCCTAATTAACTTATCTGTATGTCCCTTTTTTTCTGTATAAAAAGTGAGCAAGGCTAAAAAAAAAATTAGTCAGGTGGCTGACTTGCAGACTTATAAAGAACCCTCATCCAGGCTTAAGACTCTTTTGGAGGTCTGGATTTCGTAGCTCCAGTGGTCAACTGTGAAGACGCTCTTACCTTATCTGACTCTGTATCTGACTCTGGTATTTGATGACAAGTGATCCTGTGTAGTAAAAATTCTCAGGGCTTACATAGCTGCCAGAATCTGAAGTATTACTGCTTTTATTTGATTTTATTTGTGGGAAGAATATCTGAAAAGAGACCTCAGCTGTCTTGAATTATATTACATTATATTATATTATTTAATAATATGTAGAGAAATTAGTTATTTCTAAATGCCACCTCAACCTGCTTCTAAAGCAGGTAAAGAGGTTCCAACTCCTAGGAAATTCTCTCCCCCCCTGAAAAGGGGACCCAAGTAAATATTATTGAGTATGGAACCCACTCTACTTTTTGCTCTCTTTTTGTGATTTACCAATGAGGATAATGTATTGTCATGCAGTCCTTCATTTTGCTTCCCTTGATATATAGATGTCTTCATCGTACTACACATTGCATAACCAGGTGCTTCTCAAAACTATAGAAACAAAAATTTCATAATGCAATTATGGCCAAACTAAATATCGATGTTATTTTACAGCACAGTAATATATGTACTGGTACTTTATTTTTGAATGCTGTGTAGACAGAATATTCATATGATAATAGTGCAGAAAAGATATATTACAGGCTGACAGAGAGTGAAGCAGATGCCCGGTTTGAAAGGCATAATATGTAACAGTTCAAAAGTGTAATTGCAAATAATAATTATGTGATTAAATTGTGCACAGAAGAATATATATCATGCACTTTCCTATTAAAACAATTATATATCTTATGAAATTACAGATTGGAACATAAAAAGGGTGCAGTCCCACTTGTTTATGCATTACCATTCTATTGTGGTTCCCTGTTGTATACAGAATAACCCTGCAGCATGGCTTCTCTAGAACTAAAAAGGTCTAGCACTTAACTATTGATTGTGCTGTATGCATAAATGCAGTGAAATAGAATGAAAAGTCCAATTCAAACAAAAAGAGGGTTTTCTTAAAGAACTCTCTTAAAGGGTGACTGAACTCATTTTTTTCTTTGTTGCATCTGAAAAAGGGTATTTGATAATATTAAACAGTGCATTTCTTTTTTTGGAAATTAAGCTCCTGGACAAAAATATACTGCTTTGAATGTATAACTGTCTTTGGGAGCTAGCCTCTGACAGCCAATGTGCATCAGTATAGCTGTATGAGTCATAAGTGTCTGCCAATGAGATCTAGAGTAGTGCATACTGTCTGCACAGAGGTCATTCCTGTTAATTTCCAATATGTTTGAACAAGTTATATTAAAAAATGTTTTTCATGAAAAAATAAACTTTTAAAAACATGTTCTTTTAAATACATAATAGAAAAATGTGTCATTGTCTCAAACTAGAGAAAGCTAGTACATTTGAAGTGAATATAATATTGCATATTTAGGTTTTTTATTCAAAATTTACTTTGGAACTGTATTTTAGAACAATAATCAGACCCTATTTTGAGAATTATTATTAAACAATACCAAGCTTGTACAGAAGAATCTAAAGAATTACATTTTGGATATGTTCTGTAAACTAATAGAAAGAAAGCATGTCAATATTAAAGACAATACGTTTTATTAACATGGAAGAGGTCACAATCTTTTTTTGTATATGGAACTCCTGTCTACATTTATTATGGCTTTTTAATGTGTTATTAGATGTTAATATATTATACAAAGGAAAATGGTATCAGAAATAGATTGTCTATCTACTGTACCAACTATTTTCATAATATTTTTTTTTCAGATCAAAAGAATTAAACATTATTGGCAGGAAAACATCATCTTAACACAAGTGTGCAAGGTAGTAGTGAAATATTATGATTAATGTATATTAGAATACTGTTGAGGAATGAATACAAGTAAAATATAAGTTCTGTATAACAAATTGGATTTCATCCAACTGGTCAGTCCGTTATATGGGGACATCTTAAAATCTTTCTGATATTTTTGTAAGCTAAGGCTCCTATTAATCAAGGTACAGTATTTAATACAACCAGATTCAGGAGGCAACAATTCTCAAGTAAAAGAGAAATGAGTATTCAACATCATCATACAGTGCAATAATTGAATGAGGGTGTTAATTAAGTGCTTATGGGGGTCTATATCGACCCCCACGAGTGACAGGGTTAATGAAGGGCTTATGGGGGTCTACAATGACCACCATGAGTGAGGGGGTTAATGAAGTGCTTATGTGGGTCTGTATTGACCCCCATGAGTGACAGGGTTAATGAAGGGCTTATGGGGGTCTATATTGACCCCCATGAGTGAGGGGGTTAATTAGGGGTTTATGGGGGTCTGTATTGCCCCCCATGAGTGAGGGGTTAAGTGCTTATGGGGGTCTGTATTGACCCCCATGAGTGACAGGGTTAATGAAGGGCTTATGGGGGTCTATATTGTCCCCCATGAGTGACAGGGCTAATTAGGGGTTTATGGGGGTTTGTATTGACCCCCATGAGTGACAGGGTTAATGAAGGGCTTATGGGGGTCTATATTGACCCCCATGAGTGAGGGGGTTAATGAAGTGCTTATGGGCATCTGTATTGACCCCCATGAGTGCGGGGGTAATGGAGTGCTTATGGGGGTCGGTATTGACCCCCATGAGTGACAGGGTTAATGAAGGGCTGATGGGGGTCTGTATTGACCCCCATGAGTGACAGGGTTAATAAAGGGCTTATGGGGGTCTACATTGACCACCATGAGTGAGGGGGTTAATGAAGTGCTTATGGGGGTCTATATTGACCCCCATGAGTGATGGGGTTAATGAAGTGCTTATGGTGGTCTGTACTGACCCCCATGAGTGAGGGGTTAATGAAGGGTTTATGGGGGTCTGTATTGACCCCCATGAGTGATAGGGTTAATGAAGGGCTTATGGGGGTCTATATTGACCACCATGAGTGAGGGGGTTAATGAAGTGCTTATGGGGGTCTATATTGACCCCCATGAGTGATGGGGTTAATGAAGTGCTTATGGTGGTCTGTACTGACCCCCATGAGTGAGGGGTTAATGAAGGGTTTATGGGGGTCTGTATTGACCCCCATGAGTGATAGGGTTAATGAAGGGCTTATGGGGGTCTATATTGACCACCATGAGTGAGGGGGTTAATGAAGTGCTTATGGGGGTCTATATTGACCCCCATGAGTGACATGGTTAATTAATGGTTGATGTGTGATAGTGTATATATATATATTTTTATAACGGGTCCTTTAAGGACTTTTACGGTCCTTTAAGGACTTGTAATGCGGGAATTTTGATTTTTCATTGCAGCGGTGGTCCCCGATCGCGTGTGATCGGAACCCCCACTGCAAAGTTTAATGTGGAGTTAATGCGGGTCTCCGAGCTTATCTCGGATCCCGTTGGGTTAATGCGGGTTTCCGAGCTTATCTCGGATCCCTTCTTGGCTAAGTTGTACGTGGCTGGACGGTCCTGGTTCTTTGACCTTCGTTTTCGTTTATTTCGGTGGCTGTTTTTTCTCTTGCTTAGGAGATTTTCGTGTGTCTGAACTCGGGAATATGGACTTAAATGGAGGTGTAACTGCACTTTCAGAGGTCCTGGGTGCCCCCCCCCCCCTTGCTATGGGTAAGCTTTTTATGCATTGTTTCTGCGTATTTATTGTGTTTTGACCGCTTTAAGGCGCGCGGTACGGCCGTTATGGTCTTTTCGGCTGCCATTTTTTCTCACGCTTAGGGGATTTTCGTGTGTCTGATCTCGGGAATTTGGACTTAAATGGCGGTGTAACTTCACTTTCAGAGGTTCTGGGTGCCCCCCTTGCTGTGGGTAAGCTTTTTATGTGTTTTTAGTGGGTAATTATTGTGTTTTGACTTTTTAGGGGCGCACGGTTTGCGAGGTCGTAATGGTGCCGCTTGTGTGGGTGTTTGTAACCGCGTGTGAGGCGCCTTTGAGCCTCCCCCTCCGCAAATGCAGCCCCTCGCTCTACGAGGGTCCGCATTTGCGGCCTGCAATGAGATGACGTTGGAGCCTCCACCTTCTGAGGGATGCAGTTCTTGCAAGCTCGCAAAGCGAGCTCGCAAAGCTTCACGACGATTCGTAGTTTGACAACTATTATATGTGATATTTATGTACTTGGTATCAACTCCCTTTTTAATATCTGGATTTATTATATGATACTCAAGCGACTTATAATTGTACATCCTGCCTCTGCATATTTTTATAAATATTTTAACTAGACTATTTATTAAAGGCTAAGTTTTAATCTTATACTACTTTTTAGCTCTTTTTTGAGTTAATATAGGTGCGCACAATAATAGGGAACTCTGTTGTGTCTCTTGTTGTATATTACCCCTCAAAATAACTCAACACACAGCCATTAATGTCTAAACCATTGGCAACAAAAGTGAGTACACCCCTAAGTGGAAATGTCCAAATTGGGCCCAAAGTGTTAATATTTTGTGTGGCCACCAATATTTTCCAGCACTGCCTTAACCCTCATGGCCATGGAGTTCACCAGAGTTTCACAGGTTGCCACTAGAGGCCTCTTCCACTCCTCCATGATGACATCACATCATTTGAGACCTTGCACTCCCCCACCTTTTGTTTGAGGATGCCCCACAGATGCTCAATAGGGTGTCAAGCGTGTATGGCAGCAACCAGGTGAGGAGTACAAAGACAAGTGTTTCTTGCCTACAGTCAAGCATGGGGGTGGGAGTGTCATGGTCTGGGCCTGCATGAGTGCTGCCGGCACTGGGGAGCTAACTCCGTTCATTGAGGGAACCATGAATGCCAACATGTACTGTGACATACTGAAGCAGAGCCTGATCCCCTCCGTTCGGAGACTGGGCCGCAGGGAAGTATTCCAACATGATGACAACCCCAAACACACAACAGACAACCACTGCCTTGCTAAAGAAGCTGAAGGTAAAGGTGATGGTCTGGCCAAGCATGTCTCCAGACCTAAACCCTATTGAGCATCAGTGGGGCATCCTCAAACATCCACCAGCTCCATGATGTCATCATGGAGGAGTGGAAGAGGACTCCAGTGGCAACCTGTGAAACTCTGGTGAACTCTATGCCCATGAGGGTTAAGGCAATGCTGGAAAATAATGGTGGCCACACAAAACATTGACATTTCCACTTAGGGGTGTACTCACTTTTGTTTCCAACGGATTAGACATTAATAGCTGTGTGTTGAGTTATTTTGAGGGGACAGAAAATTGATACTGTTATACAGACTGTACACTTACTACTTTACATTGTACCAGAGTGTCATTTCTTCAGTGTTATCACATGAAATAAAATATTTACAAAAACATGAGGGCTGTATTCACCTGTTTGAGATACTGTGTGTTTAATTATATATATATGTGTGTGTGTGTGTGACAGAGCCATACAAGATGTGTAGATAGACTCAGTAAAACTCTGTGCAGGACTGAATGAGTTAAGTTTCCTGCTCAATTGATTAGCTGCACCTGGGCAGACCTGATATAATACTGCTCCTGGAGTAAGGGTAAGACTGCGTATGGGCTAATTATTTACAGTTTGTCTGAGCCGGAGAAAGACACACACAGTGAGACTGCAGCCTATGATCACTTTGAGCAGAGTGGACCTGGAAATCTGAAGAAATATACAGGCCAGTGATTTTTTCAATCTATACTGTTTGGTTTGCTCCATTGAAATTCTGATAATGTAACTAGAAACATTGTGCAGGGAAAGGGGGCTGTTACCTCTTTTGGCAGACTCTATAGTGCATTGAATTGGCCTTCCCCTGTGTCTCTCATCAACTTCGGACTGTGATTTATCCTGTGCCAGCTGTGCAGGGGAGGAATGATAGGAAGCATGGTACTCTGAAGGTGTTTAGCAGTAGAGTGAGTGAAAGTCAATATTTTCTACATAACACATATGTTTCTGATAATCACTTACCAAACATTTGAAACCCAGGAAACTTATATATACCTTTAACAATGTCAGCTTGAGGTTTGACTTTGCTGGTTATAGACAGAATTGATGCAAGGTTAATTATTTCTCTTCACTGCTTATTATTCAAAAATATTTAAAACTAGCGAATTGCATGTCAAAAATGACGGGGTAATAAAATTGGAAGCCATGGCAATGCTGTTTGCCACACAATATAAAGCTTTTTCTACTCTGAGGACCTTCGGAGCTCATTGTGAGCCTCTCCTCTCGTGTACTTTTGCTCCTCTGAGCACCTTTGGCGCTCATAACAAAGAAAGATATATATATATCTATATTTTGTTAATTGATAATTAATGAATAAGTTACCTAATAATTTAATATACTTTACCTATTTCTAATTAGTATATACAGCAATCAATAGCCGGAAGAGCTAACAATCTGTTTTTATTTTCCTGCAGCATACAATGTACAGTTGGAGTGTTGCAGCCCTGAGGACAAAAAGTAATGTATGTCCCAACTGTGCATTAGAAATAGGCTGCGTGCGCGAGGGCAAAGCGTTAGTTTAGTTGTGTAAAGCGCCATTTTAGATTCGTAATGATATTAGTTGCAAGTTAGTGTTGTAAACTGGGGTCATTTGTCTATGTGCTACGCGGTTCGCAAGCATTTTCCATAATTTTGGGTATGAGTCTATCAGCATGGCACATTTTGACTTGGCAAGATTTGCCCACTCTTCTTTGCAAAAACACTCCAAATCTGTCAGATTGCGAGGGCATTTCCTGTGCACAGCCCTCTTCAGATCACCTCACAGATTTTTAATCGGATTCAGGTCTGGGCTCTGGCTGGGCCATTCCAAAACTTTAATCTTCTTCTGGTGAAGCCATTCCTTTGTTGATTTGAATGTATGCTTTGGGTCGTTGTCATGCTGAAAGATAAAGTTCCTCTTCATGTTCAGCTTTCTAGCAGAAGCCTGAGGTTTTGTGCCAATATTGACTGGTATTTGGAACTGTTCATAATTCCCTCTATCTTAACTAAGGCCCCAGTTCCAGCTGAAGAAAAATAGCCCCAAAGCATGATGCTGCCACCACCATGCTTCATTGTGGGTATGGTGTTCTTTTGGTGATGTGCAGTGTAGTTTTTGCGCCAAACATATTTTTTGGAATTATGGCCCAAAAATTCAACCTTGGTTTCATCAGACCATAACACCTTTTCCCACATGCTTTTGGGAGACTTCAGATGTGTTTTTGCAAAATGTAGCCTGGCTTGGATGTTTTTCTTCGTAAGAAAAGGCTTTCGTCTTGCCACTCTACCCCATAGCCCAGACATATGAAGAATATGGGAGATTGTTGTCACATGTACCACACAGCCAGTACTTGCCAGATATTCCTGCAGCTCCTTTAATGTGGCTGTAGGTTTCTTGGTAGCCTCCCAGACCAGTTTTCTTCTTGTCTTTTCATCAATTTTGGAGGGAGCTCCAGTTCTTCGTAATGTCACTGTTGGGCCATATTTTCTCCACTTGATGATGACTTTCTTCACTGTGTTCCATGGTATATCTAATGCCTTGGAAATTCTTTTGTACCCTTCTCCTGACTGATACCTTTTAACAATGAGATCCTTCTGATGCTTTGGAAGCTCTCTGTGGACCATGGCTTTTGCTGTGGGATGCGACTAAGAACATTTCAGAAAAGACCAACTAGAGCAGCTGATCTTTATTTGGGGTTAATCAGAGGCACTTTAAATGATGGCAGGTGTATGCTGACTCCTATTTAACAAGATTTGGAATGTGATTGCTTAATTCTGAACA
This sequence comes from Discoglossus pictus, assembly GCA_027410445.1. NCBI lineage: Eukaryota > Metazoa > Chordata > Amphibia > Anura > Alytidae > Discoglossus > Discoglossus pictus. Next base: position 236,430,086 of record CM050165.1, read on the forward strand.
CAGCTACAACCCCCGTTATAAGAGGGTGTGCAGACTTATGCAACCGCATTATTTTTCTTTATTTTTTTTCTTCCCTCCACCTAAAAGATTTCAGTTTGTTTTTCAATGGAGTTGTACAGTTTATAGGTCACATTAAAGGTGGAAAAAGTTCTGAAATGATTTATCTTTGTCTCATTTTTTTACAGCACAGAAACCTGACATTTTAACAGGGGTGTGTAGACTTTTTATATGCACTGTATATAGTTCTCAGCAGTACGACCTTGCCAAAATCCATTGGTAACGCAACGTTAATACTGAGGGCTCGCGAAGCGAGGGTCGCACTTGCAGACCGCAAGGAGCACCAAAGGCGCTCCTTGTGCTGGTGGAGATGAGATTTGTAGGCGCTCATCCCTATGACCCTGTAGGACTTAGGCAGGGAGCACCGAACGCCTTGTGCATCATACCACGCACACCTTGCGCATCATACCTACAGCCCGCGGAACTACACATCAACACAAAACTCAAATACACAATTCTAAGTGCGAGATCTTTAGCAGTTTGAAAATATCGCCTATAAAAATTACGGTCCGTAACACTTATAAAACCGCACTGAGGAAAAAAAAAATACGAGACGCAAAAAATATGAACTTACCGGCCGCAACACGCACAGCGAAAAACACACAAAATACAAAATAAAATAACAAAAAAAAATACACACACAGCAAGGGGGGACAGCCAGGACGTCTTGGAATGAGGTTACTCGCCAATTTAAATATAATGTAACGTTTTTTGCCACTCGTGAGAGAAAAAATGGCCACCAAAAAAAAACCAAAAAAACAAGGCTACATGACCTCCTAAACACACAAGACACCGCCAAGCACATACGCCTTTTACACAGACCCGTACGACCTAATAAATACACAATTAGGAAGGACGCTAAATACTCAACACCCACCTAACACATACACAATCGCAGCCATTTTACCACAATAACTTAAACCTAATAACATTACCATTACAAAATGCGGAAATACACACCTAAACAATCGGTTTAACCTCGCGCACACAGCCTATTTACACTACACACTGCACACATTGCTGACACTTAACTAAGGCCCCAGTTCCAGCTGAAGAAAAATAGCCCCAAAGCATGATGCTGCCACCACCATGCTTCACTGTGGGTATGGTGTTCTTTTGGTGATGTGCAGTGTAGTTTTTGCGCCAAACATATTTTTTGGAATTATGGCCCAAAAATTCAACCTTGGTTTCATCAGACCATAACACCTTTTCCCACATGCTTTTGGGAGACTTCAGATGTGTTTTTGCAAAATGTAGCCTGGCTTGGATGTTTTTCTTCGTAAGAAAAGGCTTTCGTCTTGCCACTCTACCCCATAGCCCAGACATATGAAGAATACGGGAGATTGTTGTCACATGTACCACACAGCCAGTACTTGCCAGATATTCCTGCAGCTCCTTTAATGTGGCTGTAGGTTTCTTGGTAGCCTCCCAGACCAGTTTTCTTCTTGTCTTTTCATCAATTTTGGAGGGAGCTCCAGTTCTTCGTAATGTCACTGTTGTGCCATATTTTCTCCACTTGATGATGACTTTCTTCACTGTGTTCCATGGTATATCTAATGCCTTGGAAATTCTTTTGTACCCTTCTCCTGACTGATACCTTTTAACAATGAGATCCTTCTGATGCTTTGGAAGCTCTCTGTGGACCATGGCTTTTGCTGTGGGATGCGACTAAGAACATTTCAGAAAAGACCAACTAGAGCAGCTGATCTTTATTTGGGGTTAATCAGAGGCACTTTAAATGATGGCAGGTGTATGCTGACTCCTATTTAACAAGATTTGGAATGTGATTGCTTAATTCTGAACACAGCTACAACCCCCGTTATAGGAGGGTGTGCAGACTTATGCAACCGCATTATTTTTCTTTATTTTTTTTCTTCCCTCCACCTAAAAGATTTCAGTTTGTTTTTCAATGGAGTTGTACAGTTTATAGGTCACATTAAAGGTGGAAAAAGTTCTGAAATGATTTATCTTTGTCTCATTTTTTTACAGCACAGAAACCTGACATTTTAACAGGGGTGTGTAGACTTTTTATATGCACTGTATATAGTTCTCAGCAGTGCGACCTTGCCAAAATCCATTGGTAACGCAACGTTAATACTGAGGGCTCGCGAAGCGAGGGTCGCACTTGCAGACCAAAGGCGCTCCTTGTGCTGGTGGAGATGAGATTTGTAGGCGCTCATCCCTATGACCCTGTAGGACTTAGGCAGGGAGCACCGAACGCCTTGTGCATCATACCACGCACACCTTGCGCATCATACCTACAGCCCGCGGAACTACACATCAACACAAAACTCAAATACACAATTCTAAGTGCGAGATCTTTAGCAGTTTGAAAAAATCGCCTATAAAAATTACGGTCCGTAACACTTATAAAACCGCACTGAGGAAAAAAAAAATACGAGACGCAAAAAATATGAACTTACCGGCCGCAACACGCACAGCGAAAAACACACAAAATACAAAATAAAATAACAAAAAAAAATACACACACAGCAAGGGGGGACAGCCAGGACGTCTTGGAATGAGGTTACTCGCCAATTTAAATATAATGTAACGTTTTTTGCCACTCGTGAGAGAAAAAATGGCCACCAAAAAAAAAACAAAAAAACAAGGCTACATGACCTCCTAAACACACAAGACACCGCCAAGCACATACGCCTTTTACACAGACCCGTACGACCTAATAAATACACAATTAGGAAGGACGCTAAATACTCAACACCCACCTAACACATACACAATCGCAGCCATTTTACCACAATAACTTAAACCTAATAACATTACCATTACAAAATGCGGAAATACACACCTAAACAATCGGTTTAACCTCACGCACACAGCCTATTTACACTACACACTGCACACATTGCTGACACTTACACCTCAGCTCGCCAACAGTGCAATGTACATTGTATGCCTCAGGAACATCAAAACAGATTGTTAGCTCATTTTAAATAAAATAAATCTGTATGTGTATAGAATCACTCAATGTAATGTGTGTTTCTAATATAAGCAGTGTGTGTTTGATTAGAAAAAGAAAAAAAAAGAAACTTACAGCCTTATTAAATTGCGATTCTGCAAATTTAAAAGTGCTCTATTTAAGCACATAGCATATTTTTTACAGAAGTTTTTAGTTAGTGAACTTGTATCCAAAATCAAGGTCTTCACTAACTAGAAACTTCTGTAAAAATAACATGCTGTGTGCTTAAATAGCGCCCTTTTAAATTTGCTGAATCGCAATTTAATAAGGCTGTTAGTTCTTTTAAATGCGGTACAATATATTACATATAAATTACTGTCTACATCTATTTAATTCCATATTTCATGTTTTCTTTCTCATTCCAGGCTTCAATAGCACTGATATAATTGGCAAAATAAAGAGTAAACAAACTATGTACATGCAGACTTTGTGTTTTTAATAAAGCAGGATAAATTATTTATTTTATCTTTCATCATAATTAGCTTTTGCTGAAACAGTAGTTCACTAGCCAGACTTTACTTTCTATTGTTTATAGTACTTCAGTGAAACTTCAGTTCAGCGGCACTTCAATTTGTTGCTGTTTCATACCTGTAAAGTAAATTTTACATTTTTTTTGTGTACTGATTATTGATATATTCATAATGTTATTTAAAAAAAAATAATACTCAGTATTTTTTCACTTATTAAATAGATATGACTATTTAAGATGTTATGGAACAAAACAAAGTTACCCAAGTCTTTTTCACAACATACATATTTGTTAACTTACATTTTGCATTAGTGTTTAAAAAAAGTGTGAATAATCTACAATTCCTCCCCTACCTATACATAGGAATGGTGGCAGGATATAACTAAATTCTGGAGTTCTAAATTTCTCAGAGTGGGCAGAAGGTAAGGGTATTATGCAAGTATTATAGGGATAAATCAAAGGTGCACCATATCATACATAGATTTTAAATATGCAGTGTGTTAGTTAGTGAGCTACCAATATGTTATTAAGGTAGATAATAAAATGTATATATTGTTGTTGCCTGTGTTTTTGTATAGACTGAAATTGTAGATGGTACTCCCTGTAAGAGTTCTGTGGTTCTCCAATGTAACAGCCTGTGTCACATAAAGTACATTGTATTATATAAACTACATTGGAGCATGTGCATGTATAAGTTATTTCAACACATTTGTAATGATGACAAAGACATACACAATAACAATACCTATAACATCAAAGGGTAGTATACATGCTCATCCTCCAATGTAGTTTATATAATACAATGTACTTTATGTGACACAGGCTGTTACATTGGAGAAACCAGCCAAAAAGTGCACCTAAGGATGAATTTATCCAGACATTCAATAAGAACGCATAGTGAAGATACTTATTGTACTCCAGTGGGACACAATTTTAGCCAGAATGATCACTCCATCCAAACCTAAAAATTAAAATACTCACAGGAAAATTTTAAAAACGTCAAAGAGAGAGAAGCATATGAAATGAAGAAGGTCACATTCTTCAACACTAAAAATACAGGACTTAATATGGACTTGGGTTTTCTAACACATTATCACAATTTCTTGGCATTTTTTCTTATTTTACAATAACAGTTTTGTAGGCACTCTTAGTGAGATGTTTGTCCAACAGGAAGGATATAACTGTGGACTACAGTGCTCTGTTTTTCATGTATATATTGATGCATATGTGTATATAGTATGAGTATATTTGTTCCCTATACTATGTTGTGTTGAATGCCTCTATATACTGTGCCTTGCAAAAGTATTCACCCCGTTGACTTTTTACCTATTTTGTTACATTACAGCCTTAAGTTCAATGTTTTGTTAATCTGAATTTTATGTGATGGATCAGAACACAATAGTCTAAGTTAATGAAGTGAAATGAAAAAAATATATACATAAAATAATTTTTTAGAAATAGAAAATTGGCATGTGCTTATTTATTCATACATGCCAATAAAAAGCTTTGGTGCAACCAATTACCTTCAGAAGAATTAGTGAAATTATGTTCCCCTGTGTGCAATCTAAGTGTCACATGATCTGTCATTACATATACACACCTTTTTGGAAAGGGCCCCAGAGGCTGCAACACTAAAGCAAGAGGCACCACTAACCAAACACTGCCATAAAGACCAACGAACTCTCCAAACAAGTAAGGGACAATGTTGTTGAGAAGTACAAGTCAGGGATAGGTTATAAAAAAATATCCAAATCTTTGATGATCCCCAGGAGCACCATCAAATCTATCATTAACCAAATGGAAAGAACATGTCACAACAGCAAACCTGCCAGGACACAGCTGCCCACCAAAACTCACGGACTGGGCAAGGAGGGCATTAATCAGAGAGGCCGCACAGAGATCTAAGGTAACCCTGGATGAGCTGCAGAGTTCCACAGCAGAGACTGGAGTATCTGTACATAGGACGACAATAAGCCCTACGCTCCATAGAGTTGGGCTTTATGGCAGAGTGGCCAGAAGAAAGCCATTATTTTCAGCAAAAAACAAAATGGCACATTTTGAGTTTGCGAAAAGGCATGTGGGAGACTCTCAAAATGTATGGAGGAAGGTGCTTTGGTCTGATGAGACTAAAATTGAACTTTTCGGCCATCAAAGAAAACGCTATGTCTGGCACAAACCCAACACATCGCATCACCCAAAGAACACCATTCCCACAGTGAAACATGGTGGTGGCAGCATCATGCTGTAAGGGTGTTTTTCAGCAGCCGGGACTGGGAAACTGGTCAGAGTTGAGCGTAAGATGGATGGTGCTAAATATAGGGATATGTACCACTCTGTGCGTGATGTGAGGCTAGGACGGAGGTTCACATTCCAGCAGGACAATGACCCCAAACACACTGCTAAAGCAACACTTGAGTGGTTTAAGGGGAAACATGTAAATATGTTGGAATGGCCTAGTCAAAGCCCAGACCTCAATCCAATAGAAAATCTGTGGTCAGACTTAAAGATTGCTGTTCACAAGCACAAACCATCCAACTTGAAGGAGCTGGAGCAGTTTTGCATGAAGGAATGGGCAAAAATCCCATTGGTAAGATGTGGCAAGGTCATAGAGACTTATCCAAAGAGACTTGGAACTGTGAATGCCGCAAAAGGTAGCTCTACAAAGTATTGACTTGGGGGGTGAATAGTTATGCACATTGACTTTTTCTGTTATTTTGTCCTATTTGTTGTTTGCTTCACAATAAAAAAAAACATCTTCAAAGTTGTGGGCATGTTCTATAAATTAAATGTTACAAATCCTCAAACAATCCATGTTAATTCCAGGTTGTGAGGCAACAAAACACGAAAATGCCAAGGGGGGTGAATACTTTTGCAAGGCACTGTATGCCACTATTTTGTAATTTCCATCTTGTTTAAAGAACCAGTTTATGTTTTTTTTCTACATAGTCTTTTCAATAAAAAAAAAAAACTGGTAAAATAATTGTACAAAGCAAAAATAAATAACACAGTTTTCATATTTTTTTATTTTTATACCTAATTATTAGACTGGCTTAAGAGCAGCACGGAGCCTACTTATCCTTATTATTGATTTTAAGGTGTAGGGGAAAGGATGGTGCCTACAGAGACTTAAGATTATGCTTGAAACAATCTACCATTCATATTCACTAGTTATATCTTGGCTGTTTGTAATGTGTGTTGGTTGGCACAAGTTGAACACTTCTTCTCTGCCCCCTTCTTCTGTGCCTTGCTCCCTTTTCTTCTTCTGTTTGGAGGATACTTTGAATGTAGAGGAAGCTTAAATCTGTACATTAAAGGTATTTTCTAGATCATTCTGAATCAATATTCAATTCAGCACTCACTTCTGTTAAGATATTTTTGGAAATCTGAATATTTTAATGCTAATTCATTATAAAACAGGACATCATCAGAAGCATAAATGGAACCTTAATAGAAAATTAATGAATAGTTTCATATTTATTACAGTTCATGCAAGCAATGACATTTTATTCATTATAAATATTTATGTTCGATTTATAATAATAAAAAATACTTATTTTTTATTGAGGAGTTAATACATAAAATGTCTAGCATATGGTCATAAGCGAACAGAATACTAATTTAAAATTATGATCACGGTAGTGCATACTCTTGAATAAAAGAAGACCGTATGTGAATTAATTGTGTAATGTCTCATCACAATAAAACAATGGGTAATTATGGTGATTAAGCTTAAGCAGGTGCAAGGTCTGACTCGAAAGAATTAGTCTGGGTGACAAGTTCAGCATATGATACACTAAAGCAGTTGATGGATTTCATACCATACACAGTATGTATATGTAATAGGTTAGAGTTCTATAAAATGCATATACATGTTCCAGAATTTCGATTATGATTGTGAGATAGAGAACATTATAATTACTGCAGTATGCTAAGCCCCCTTTTAGTTCATGGTAAGCACAGTGAAGGTTACAGGGATAGTCATAGTGCACCTAAAAAATTTTATATTGCAAGAATCAGAAGATATCATCTGGGTTATTCAAAACCTCTACCCTGAATATTTGCTCCATTCATTTGTTACTATTCCTGATAACTGAAGCTTTATGGATTCTTCACTGGGTCTTTCATATTTGACCTTGATTTTTATTTTGCATCTGCTTGCTGTCTGCACTGCTTGGGACAGTGTTTTAGACAGTGTATTATCCTCGCTGTTAAGCACTAGTACATAGATTTTGAATCTTGCCTCTAACACAGGTTCTTTGACCTGTGAACCTGATTATAAGTTCAAGCCACCTGCCCTGATTTTGGCTAATGCCAAAAAAAATCAGTCATTGCTAGACACTATGCCTCAGCTTTTCTTACCCCTCGTCAATCCTGTGCAATCTCACAGCTATGCTTTTATTTAGTCGAAATACAGCACATTGGAACTTGGTAATGGATGTGAACATTATTTATAAAAAATTTAGTTGACAGAGAAAAATATGGAAGATGCCAATTCCTTCAGAAGTAGTCCGCAGATGTAACCAATATTGTCACCTCTGTGGCACTTTCCTCATTGTGACTTCTTCACAGATCAGGCCACACCTAAATAGTTAGCGCTCACACTTCAATAGTAACTAACTCCATGCAGATATTACAGATACTGAACTTCCCATCTCTGATCGACCAACAGCCAAACCATTAATTGAACTAGATACAGAACTCTTTTTACTACGTCATTGCCAGTGCCCATCATCCAAGTTGTTAAAGAATATCTATAGTGGCTAAGTAGACTCCTGGTTTTCCTAACGGTCTGATTCCAACCGGATAGCTGGTGTTCCATTTTAAGGGTGCACTCTTGATTTAGAGAAACCATCTTGAACGTGATTGTATATAAATACACTTTTTTTTTTTTTTTTGCATTTTTCCCCATTATTTTTAGTTTTTTTCTAGAAAAAAAGAAGGGAATGGGGGGGGGAGGTGAAGCGCTGCATTTGAGTTACTGTCCTTCTATACTAGCAAGTTCCCACATGTACCAGCAGGAAGCCCGCTTTTTGTAGTTATTGTCCAGTTCAGCAGAGATCATGCACAATAAGTTTTTTCTGTACCTCCACATACTCAGGAATGGAAGACTTCCAAGATTTAGCAATATGGTTTCTAGCTTTTAAAAAAAAACTTGATTGGTGAGGAGTTGGGCTTCCTTGGAAAGACCGGTGACAGGAAGACCTAACTGGGCCTCCACTGGGTTCTGGGGTAATCTAGTTCCCCATAATTTATCTAAAGTGTCAAATGTTCCTCACCAAATGTGGGCAATTTTGGGGCAGTCCCAAAATATGTGTCTTAATGTACCGGTGGAATTGCAACCTTTTATACAATTTCCATCTAATGGTGGGGAATGAGCACAAGTGTCCTCAGACACATAGAAAGTTTTAGTTTAGTTGAAAATACTGTGGTCATTTTCTGGTTAGTAACTTTTTTGGCAGTAACACAGAACCGAAATCTACAACTCAGAGGTGCGGGAAGGAGGGTCTCCCTTGGGCCAGCTTCTTCGAAAGTCCATGGACCACCTGATTTAAAAGTGAGTACTATTTTTATGCTCTGCTCTCTCCCTGGGATAGATGGCTAGAGTAGGATACACTTTTATAACTCACAACGTCAGGGGGTTCAACTCACTCTTCAAGAGGAGGAAAGCCTTCCTAACATATAAAACTCATAATCCGGCAGCTATTTTCCTCCAGGAAACTCACTTCAAGCTGAACGGTATCCCAAAGTATATGCATGGAAATTATCCTCACATATATGCTACCACACAGGCCTCAAGAAAGGCGGGAGCGACTATCCTGCTGCACAAGGATTTCCCCTTTATTCTTGGTAACAAGACTATTGATCCGGAAGGGAACTTTGTTATATTGACAGGCACAATACATGATACCAGGATTACACTTATTTATTATACTCTACAAACTCATCCCCTCATAACTGTCTCTTACGACTACTTCGTCACTTAGGAACTAAGGAATTAGGACACATTATCTTAGGGGGGGACTTAAATTTAGTGCTTAGGCCTGCTCTGGATCGTACAGGGACTTCTATGGGAGACAAATTTTCCAAAAAATAGACCTAATACAAACTCAACTAAGGAGATTACAGATGACAGATATATGGAGAGAGAGCCACCCTATGGACAGGGAGTATACATTTTTCTCCAAAGTACACAAACTTATTCGTGAATAGATACATTTCTAGTAGGGACAAATGTAATTGATCAAACTGACGGGGTAGAGATACACCCGTGCTCTTGGTCAGACCATTCTTATGTATGCCTCACAAATCAACTGGGGGGGGGGCCCTGGGGGGTGCCGGAGGATGGAGATTAAATGAAATGCTATTAGCCCAACCTCACCTGAGAGATCGAGTAGCGGTGGCTTTGGACTTATACTTTACAGAAAATGTGACTGGAGATATAACTCCAGACTGGGTATGGCTGGCTCATAAAGCCTGCATTAGAGGGACTTGTATACAAATCGCAGCCCAAAATAAAAAACAACAAAGCCAAAAAGAAAGGTTAGCAAAGGAAAAACTTATGACATTAGAAAAGATGAATCAACAAAGCCCGACGAAAGCATTAAGACAACAAATAGAGTTAGTGAGAGTGGAATTAGATCAAATTTTGTCAGCAAAGACTGAAAGAGCCTTACGATTTACGGGCCAGAGGTTCTACGCTAGAGCGAATAAGCCAGATACCATGTTGGCCAACAAGCTAAAAAAATAAAATAGCCCAATCGAAAATTTATCAGATAAAAGATACACTAGGACAAATAACATCTAGCCCCAAGAAAGTTCAGGAAGTGTTTAAAAGCTTTTTTAGTAAACTGTAAACCTCCCAAGGTTCAACAACAGAAGCCCCCATAAGGGATTTCTTACTTTCATGTGAACTCCCCAGCTTGACAGAGGAGGACAATTGTTTAATTAACTCCAAAATCTCACTAGAGGAGGTAAAACAGGCTATACAGGAGGCGAAGGTGGGCAAGTCCCCTGGACCGGATGGATTTACGGCACAATATTATAAGACTTTTTTACACATCCTAGCCCCACAATTAACTACTTTCTATAACTATAATCTTGAGGGCAAATCAATCCCAGCGGAATTTAACCAAGCCAAATTGGTCTTTTTTCCAAAAGAGGGTAAAGATAAACTGGAAGTGAAAAATTTCAGACCCATATCATTACTTAACATTGATTTAAAACTTTTGACAAAGATTATGGCCACCAGGGTAGCAAGATTCCTCCCCAAGCTGGTTCACCAAGACCAGGTAGGCTTCATTCCCCATAGGCAAGCGGGGGACAATATTCGTAAGGTAGCTAATCTAATCTATATGGCCCAACAACAACGCTCTACCTTGTGCATGTTGGCCCTTGATGTAGAAAAGGCCTTCGACACTGTAGAGTGGCCCTACTTGTGGGAGGTGCTAGCAAAGTTTGGCTTCATGAACACTTTTATAAACTTGCTTCAAACACTTTATAAGAAACCAAAGGCGGAAATTAAATTGTCAGGTCAGAACAATGAAACTATAGATATACAGAGGGGCACTAGACAAGGATGTCCGCTCTCTCCGCTACTATTTGCCCTGGTAGTGAAGCCTTTGGCCCAGAAGATCAGGATATCTACTCAGATAAAGGGAATACAGGCTGGCCCAACACAATTTAAGAGTAGCAGTTTGCGGATGATGTACTATGTACACTCACCAATCCCATAACATCGATCCCGGCTCTGTTTGAAATACTTGACCGTTTCATATCAGGTCTTAAATTAAACGCGACCAAAACAGAGGTATTAGCGGTGAATCTAACCCAGGAAGAGGAGACATTTCTAAGAGAAAATTATCGGTTTACATGGCCAAAGACCCATATTAGGTACCTAGGGATCAATCTTACAAGAAACTTGGGGGATCTCTACAAATTCAATTATGAACCTCTTATCAAACAATTAAAGAACGACATGAACTCATGGTCCAAACACAAAATATCTTGGCTAGGACGGATACATTCTGTAAAAATTAATCTGTTACCGAAAATTCTCTATTTGTTCCGATTCCTACCGGTTAGATGCCCGGAAAAAGAACTAAGACAATTCCAAAAAGTAATTTTCCAATACATTTGGCAAAACAGACCGCATAGAATAGCGAAACAGATAATGACTAGACATAAGAGTTGGGGTGGCCTATCATGCCCTAATCTCATCCAGTATTATCGTGCAGTTCAATTAGCAGTTATCCCTAGGATTCATTCACGGGAACATAAACCAAGTTGGGTCTACATAGAAGACCAGGAATTACAACCCTACACATGGGATCAAGTCATTTGGCTAAAAGATCCATTGGCGGCGCTAAGACGGCTGCAAAACCCGATAATCAGGTTGTCGTTGCAATGCTGCAAATGGGCTCAGACACACCATGGGACTCTGGGTCGGTTATCCCCCTATCTGAACGCTCTAGGTAATGGTGGACATCAAGAGACTTAGGCAGAATTGGGAACTGGGTGACAGAAGGGGGTTCTCTCTCCTATGTGCATCTGAGGGATAAATATAATCTTCCACTGGAGGAACACTACAATTTCTGTAGGATTAGTCATTTAGCAAATTCCTTGATCAAACAATGGGGTATCCCGAAATACACTTGGTTCTCGAAATTATGCAGCACAGCGCCTTTAACAAGAGGAATACTAGGTATGCTTTATTCAGAATTCAATAAACCAAAAACAGAACCCAAGGATACATTTATGAAACAATGGGAGGATTTGGGATGCACCTGGGAAATAACCCAGTGGAAAAAATCCTGGAAAGAACTTACAAGGGGCTCACTAAATTACAGTCTGCTAGAGACATCCATAAAAATTTTGCATAGGGCCTATATAACCCCAGACCGGATTGCAAAATGGAGTGGGGGGTCAAAATCCTAACTGCTATAGAGAATGCAACTTAAGAGGCACGTTCATAAATATGTGGGGGACTTGCTCCAAAGCCCAGAGGATGTGGCAAGAATGTGCATGTCTGGCATCCCTTGTCTTTCAAATGGATTTCCAGTCCCGGATGGAGGTATGTTTGCTGGGTTTAGGCATGAAAGCCTTAACGGCTACCCAAAACAAAATGATGCAATTTATATGTTTAGCGACTAAAAGCTGCATAGCTAAAAGATGGAAAGCAGAACATATAGAACCATTAGAGATAGCCAGTAAATTAAACCAAATTATGCTATACGAAAGAATATCTCACACATTAGCAGATACTATGGACAAGTTTTTGACAATATGGGGACCCTGGGTCGCTTATCAAGAACAACAAAGATAGCTTGAAGGGGGTTGATGTCCTGGGGAGAGAGAGGGGAGAATAAGGACTGGAAGGCTGGACTGGGGGACGCCCAAGAATTCCTTGCACCAAAGAGGTAAGATAACAGAGGGGAAACCGACATGGGAGGGAAGAAGTCCCCAGTTTAATTGAAGTTGTATGTTTATTTTAAGTTTGATTTGGTTTTAATGGGAAAGGGGGGGAGGGAGACAAGGGGGGAACCGATAATTCAAGGGGTTTCAGGAATGTGAATAAAAGCGCATTAACATGGAGGCTCCAAAAAACTAATCTGGTTAGCTGGGGATAACTAGGAAAAGGGGAACAGAAAAAGGAAAAAGAGGTAGTGAATGTCACAAACCTGAAATGAAACATTTAAATGTAATATGTTTATTGTATGTTTTGCTCTTATAACATGAGAGGGCCTGCGAGCCCTGGCAGAGAAATTTGAAAGATTTGGAAATATGATAAGTTCTCAAGTGACAATATAAAATGATTGAATAAAAAAAAACAAAAAAAAAACAATTTCCATCTAGTGAGGGATTTAATAGTTTTAATCTAGCAGGATTCAGGTACCACCTAATGTTAGTTTTGTAAGAATTCTCCCCCCTCTCTCCTGTCTCTCTTTCCCCCCTCTCCCTCCCATGCGTCTCTTTCCCCCTCTCCCGTGTCTCTTTCTCTCCCTCTCCTGTGTCTCTTTCTCCCCCTCTTCCTCTGTGTCTCTTCCCCCTCTCCCTCTGTGTCTCTTTCCCCCCTCTCCCTCTGTGTCTCTTTCCCCCCTCTCCCTCTGTGTCTCTTTCCCCCCTCTCCCACTGTCTCTCTTTCCCCCTCTCTCTCTGTGTCTCTGCCCCCCCCCTCTCTGTGTCTCTGCCCCCCTCTCTCTGTCTCTCCCCCTTCCCTCTGTGTCTATTCACCCCCCTCCCTCTGTGCCTCCTCCCCCTCTCCCTGTGTGTCTCTTCCCCCCTCCCTCTGTGCCTCTTCCCCCCTCTACCTCTGCATCTCTTCCCCCTCTCTCACTCTGCATCTCTTCCCTCCCTCCCTCTGTGTCTCTTCCCCTCTCCCTCTGTGTCTCTTCCCCACTCTCCCTCTGTGCCTCCTCGCCCCTCTCCCTCTGTGTCTCTTCCCCCCTCTCCCTCTGTGTCTCTTCCCCCCTCTCCCTCTGTGTCTCTTTCCCCCTCTCCCCCGTGTCTCCTTCCCCCCTCTCCCCCTGTGTCTTTACCACCCTCTCCCCGTGTCTCTTTACCCCTCTCCCCCTGTGTCTTGATCCCCCCTCTACCCCGTGTCTCTTTTCCCCCTCTCCCCCTCTCCCCCTGTCTCTTTCCCCCCTCTACCCCTGTCTCTTTCTCCCCTCTACCCCGTTTTTCTTTCCCCCCTATCCCTTCCATGCATTTCTTTCCCCCTCCCCAGTGTCTCTTTTCCCCCTTGTCCCTCTTCCCCCCTCTTCCCCCCTCTCCCTCTGTGTCTCTTTCCCCCCTCTCCCTCTGTGTATCTTCCCCCCTCCCTCTGTGCCTCTCCCCCCCCCTCTGTGTCTCTTCCCCCTCCTTATGCGCAATGCACCACGCAATGCGCATGCGCGTGATCCGATCGCCTTTGCGATCGGATCGTTGTCAAACAGCGATTTGTCGCAAGCGTGATGACGAATCGCATTTTTTTTTTATTTTTAAATTCAATTTTTTCCTTTATTTTGTTTATAAATTGAAAAAAACAAAACATAAATAAACATATAACGTTTGAAGTAATACAAATTGCAAACAGTCGAGTAGTTTGTTTCAGAGTTCCCTTACAAATAGATTTCAAAACATAGCATTCGTAACATTCAAACTTGGACCAGCCTAGAAACAGTACCTGAGGACCTAGAAGGGTCCTACCCTAGGGGCCCTTTGTGTTGTTTTGTGTAGAATTTGTGCCTTTACTAATAGATGAGTGAGAGTTTTAGAAATAGAACTAACCTCCGAGAGGATCCCGCAGCGTCCAGATGTCCCAGCAGGAGGCCCAGCGTCTGTATTTCCCGTCTACTTCGGCCGATAGTGAGCTCATGTTTTGTATGTATCCTATTTTTTGCCTCACCTCAGTGTACGATGGAGAAGTGGCTTTCCAGTGTTTTGCGATAACACATCTGGCTGCTAGAAACACCTGACTGGTCAAGAACTGCTCATTTTTTGAAAGACCACTGATCGGAAGACCCAGTAGGGCTTCGCTTGGGTTCTGCACTAGGCGTGTCCCCCATAGTTTTTCTAAAGTGTCATAGGTGAAATCCCATGTTTGGCGAATTTTGGGGCATTCCCAGAGCATGTGTAGCATGGTGCCTTCATTGGGGCACCCTCTAGGGCACCTGGCGGGGTATGCGGGATTTGCACGGTGCAGCCTAGTCGGAGTGAGGTACCACCTCATTATTGTTTTATAGGCGTTCTCCTTAAGTGTTAAGTTGAGAGAGACATTGTTTGCTTGTTTTAATATCTTACCCCATTCCTTGTCTTCTAACGTAACCTGTAAGTCTGCTTCCCAAGCTATTTGGTAGGGGAGTTTGGCGGGAGTATTGGTGTTAGAGAGTATTTTGTAGAAGGTGGAAATGTTACCTTTCCCCCAGGGTTGTTGAGGAAGCATCGTTCAGTTACCGATCTGTCCCTAAGACTATTTAACTTATTTGTGTGTGTGAGCAACTCGTTAACCCCTATCAGATTGAGCCATTCTTTGGGGTGTGCATTGATCGCGTTAACGGAAATTGGTAAGGGGAATTCTCTATTTATATCCCACATGTCCGCTACCACCGTTAGTTTATTGTCTATCCACCAGCTCATTTGGGTTAGTCTGTCAAAGTGATAGTCTTTGTGTGAGAACCAGAGGGGTGTCAATCCTGAACCTTCTTTCAAGAGGTTGGATTTCCTGTTACACTCTCGCCAGATCTTTATGGAGTTGTCTATACAGGATGACAGCTTATCAAGTTGTAATTTGTGGTGTAGGCTCAACCATAAGATTTGGGGAAGGATTAAATGGTGATCTCCCAAAACATGTCTCTCAATTTCCACCAAAACAGGGTAGTTCTCTTTTTTATGCCAATTCGTCATTTGTGCTAATCTTGCAGCTCTGTAAAATCTAAGTAAATCTGGGAACCCCAACCCACCTTTTTGTTTTGGTGCGGTCAACGTGGCTTTATTAATTCTGGGTTTTTTGTTACGCCATGTAAAGTTATTCAGAGTTTTTTGTATTAATTTAATTTCCTTAACATTAATCGGTGTCGGAATCGTTCTGAATAGGTATAGGATTTTGGGGATGACATTCATTTTAACTGCATTAATCCTCCCTAACCAGGAAATATTAAGCGAGGACCAGTTGGTTATGTCTGCTCTTATTCTTTTGAATAGACGTGGGAAATTAACCTCATATATTTGATTTAGTGACTTTGGGATATTGATGCCCAGGTATGTTATAAATGTGGGAGCCCACTTGATGGGGAAATTGTGTTTTATGGATTCTACTAGCGCTTCAGGTAAGGTGATATTGAGAGCTATACTCTTGTTTGCATTGATTTTGAAGCCTGATATCTGGACAAATTTCGCAAGGAGCTGCAAAAGATTAGGGAGGCTGATTAATAGATCAGATAACGTAGTCATGATATCATCTGCAAAGAGACTTATTTTGTATTCTTTTCTACCCACTTGCAACCCTCTAACACTGGGGTGGTCCCTAATGGCTGCAGCTACGGGTTCTATGCAAATTGCAAACAGTAGTGGAGATAGAGGACACCCCTGTCTTGTACCTCTGAAGATGTTGTTCGGGAGAGATCTTAATCCTTGATAGGAAATAAACGCTTTTTGGGATTTATATAGGGCCATGACCCCTTTTAAGAATCCCTCTCCTAGTCCCATTTTTAAGAGCGTTGCCTCCATGAAGGGCCAGTCTATATGCTCGAATGCCTTTTCTGCGTCTAATGATACCAACATTAAAGGCACTTTTACTTTGTGGGCCATGTCAATTAAATGTATTATTCTCCTTGTATTATCGGGGGCTTCCCTCCCCGCAATGAAGCCTACCTGGTCCGGATGGATCACATCGGGCAGAAGTGGGGCAAGTCTGTTTGCTATAATTTTTTAATATAGTTTAACGTCTGTGTTAATCAGGGATATAGGTCTATAACTACTGCATTGGGTACGGTCCTTGCCCTCCTTGGGGATGACTATAATTTTTGCTTCCAGGAATTCTGGTCTGATTTGTTCACCTGCTAAAAACCTGTTAAATAACCTCTGGACGTGAGGTAGTAAGGATACCATACAGTGTTTATAGTAATAGTTTGTGAATCCATCCGGGCCAGGGGCCCCATGCGCTTTGGAGTCGTTAATTGCTTTTTTTATTTCTTCAGAGGAGATGGGGCGTGCTAGGGCTTCAGCTTCACTTGCTTTAATTTGGGGGAGGTTGATAGAGGCGAGTAATTCCTCTATACGTTTCTTGTGAGGTTAGGTCCCAGAGTAGGTCGGGGCAGTGTATAGTTCTGTGTAAAACTTTTGGAACGTTCCGGCTATGAGATCTGGTTTGAATACGGGGGTTATTTGCCGCGTCGGTGATTTTAGGTATATATGTGTCAGCTCTCTGTGCCTTAAGTCGCCTGGCTAGCATACTGTCTGGTTTATTTGTGCAGCGGAAGAATTTAGCTTGCGTCCTTTGCAGAATGGATACGATTTTTTTTCTCATTACCTTGTTTAATTTCTGTTTGAGCCCAAGAATTTTGGTATAGATTGTTATGTTTAGCGAACTTTGCTTGTAAATCCGAAATCTCTAAATTCAATTTTGAAATCTGAGCTCGGTCTGCTTTCTTGCCTGCTGCCCCTAGCTGTATGCAGATTCCCCTGATCACAGCTTTATGTGCTGCCCATACTCCTGCTTCGTCTACTTCTCCCTCCGTGTTTAATTTGAAGTACTCAATAATTGCTTTGTTTATTTTTTTGTTAATTTCTACGTCATTTAAGAGGTGAGGATTAAGGGACCAGTTGGGAGACCGACCTTTTGGTGCTATGCCCGAAAGGGCAATTTTAACCAGCTCGTGGTCCGACCAGGAATGGAGGCTGTCGTTAGGCTGTTTGTCATATGTTGTTGGATTAGGAGGTAATCTATGCGTGAGTGAGATTGGTGTCTTGCGGAGTAGAAGGTATATTCCCTGTCTAGCGGGTTCATTATTCTCCATGAGTCTACCATGCAGTTAGAACTTAAGATCGATTTAAATGCCTTGGTTGCAGTGGGGGTGGAATATGGCGCGGGGGGGGTGATCTATCTTTACTCGGATCTAGGACGGCATTCATATCCCTCCCTATTATCCAGATTGAGTTTTCCCAGCTTGTTATGAGATTAGATATTTTATGGAAAAATTTTGCTTGGTCAGTGTTTGGGGCATACAGATTGAGGAAAGAAACTTTGTGCTCCTGGATAGTGCAGTGGACTGCTAGGTATCTCCCTTCAGCGTCTTTTTGTGTGCGAGTATGGTGGAAGTTAAGTTTATTGTGAAATAGGATTGACACCCCTCTTTTCTTTTCACTCGCTGTCGAGTGAAAGGTTTGTTTAAATGCCTTCCCCCAGTACTTTGGGACCGATGCTTTCTTAAAGTGTGTTTCCTGCAGCATTATTACGTCTGCCCCCAGTCTTGTGTAGTCTTTCAGGGCTATACCTCTCTTAACTGGTTCGTTTAAGCCTTGAGTGTTGTGTGTAATGATGTTAATGCTCATGACTCACCGTAGCCTCAGGCTCAGGCACCGCCCAGGTGTGGGGTTAGACGCTGAACTTTCCTTGAGAGCTTCCTTAGGACTGTGGACCTCCTGCTGGGACCACACCGGAGCCTCTCCAGATCCAAATGGACCTCCCTCCTGCGGGGATTGGAGCACAGCGAAAAATGGTACGTTAGATAGTGAGAGCTGGCGTTAGCTATCCTAACTTAAAGCTTGCTGATCTCTAGTCCTATACAGAAAAGATTTTACTTCTACGGTCTGGCTAGTAGCTGATACGTTGTTGATCTTATCTCTTAAGAGTCTTTAAGTTATCGTTAGAACATTATCTTAAAAGGGGAGGAGCAAGGGAAAGAGAGGAATAAGTAAAAATAGGAAAAATAAATAAGAAAGGAAAAGGAAGGAACTTCTAGCTCTCTAAGTAAATCTAGACTAATGTTCGGACAGTCTAGACTCACCTATGCTAGGTAATAGTGAATAGCAGCTGTTGTAAATTAACAGCACTTAACTAAGTAACTTTGGTGGTAGGGGGAAAAAACTACCTACAGGAGAGCAACTTCTGGCTTCCTTAACCACTTGGTGAATCCAGTAGTGTTACAAGGGAACACTGAGTGGATTCACCCTTCGTGTGAACTTACCAAAGGTGAAAAGCCCATAAGGGACACTATGAGTCACATAAATCTTTTTATAAGAGTGTGACAACTCTTCTCTGTAGCTAGCATTAACTAGGAAATTCTAAGCAGTTGTCTTAAGTGTAAAACAGAGTACCAAAAAAGGTGTTGGACAAGATAATATATACTGTACAATGAAGAAACAAAACGGTCTTAGGGGTTTGAAGCCTCTCTGTGTCTGTTGGTGCCTCTGTCTGGAGGTCTGCCGGTCAGAAGGTTCGGGGTTCTATGTCGGAACTTGGAGTCTCTGCTTCTTTCTCGAACTGGGCGGGTGCCTGATGGGTCTTTGGCGGCCTCTGGCAGCTGAATGTCCCATGAGGATAGCAGGTTGATTCCTTCCTCCAGGGATTTTATGTGGAAAAATTTGCCATCTCTTGCAATGGACAGTCGAAACGGGAAACCCCAAGAGTATTTCCACCCATGTGAGAGAACACTGTCCAGGACGGGTCTCATCTTCCTCCTTTTGGCTAGCGTAAGTTGAGAAATATCCGAGAATATGCTGGGCTGCTGCCCATCAATGGCCAGGATTCCTGCTCTAGAGGCTCTCATAAAAAGGTCTTTTGTTGTATAATAGTGGAAGCGGGCAATAATGTCTCTGGGACGATCTGGCATCGTGGACCGGCCACCCAGAGCTCTGTGCATCCGGTCTGGACAGTATTGTTCAGAGTTCATGTCTGGTAGGAGGAGTTCACACAGCTCCAGCAAATATAGATGGAGATCCGTCACCGACTCCGGGACATTACGTAGTCTGACGTTCTGCCTCCTTGAGCGATTCTCTAGGTCCTCTTGAACAGACTGCTGAGATAGTTGTTCCTCTCTCAGGGCCGTGTTATCAGCCTCCAGCTTGCTGTGTGCCTCTTTGAGGTCATTGTATTTTCCCTCTAGTGTAACAGTCTTGGAGTCCACTTTTATTATTTCGGCTGATAGGTCAGCTGCCACCTTTTGGATCTCAGCTTTGACTTCTTTGCGGAATGATAATATCAGGTCTTTCAGATCCTGAATATCACTCTTGGTGCTTGGGGCTGAGTGTTCCATGGCTGTTAGGGTGGGAGTTTTTACTGACCTTTGGTCTTTTTGCTTAGAAGGTGGAGAGACCTTTGGAGCGTAATAAGATTGTATACTCTTAGTGCTCTTGCGAGTGGCCACTCCAGCCATATCCTATGGCGTATGTTGTCGTCACTTTTCCTTATGCCAGTGTCCCTTTGAAGTGGGCTTTTAGGAACTCTTACATCTCAGATTATGGTGATTCTGTTTTGTAAAGAGGGGGTCTTGGTGAGGAGTATAGACGGTCTGTTATGTTGCTTCACCTCCCCTCAGGCTTGTATTCATACACTCGACGAATCGCATTTTGACAATTATAATATGTGATGAGGTAGCCATATAGGAGTGAACCATGAACCTGACTCAATCAGAGTCTTCCTCTTATTCATTTGAATCCAAAGAGTTATAGAATGAGTCACACTGCTGGGAAGAAGGGAATAATTGAATTTTAACCAAAGCACCTGTTTCCTTAGAAGTTTCTGCTCTTTAAGATTATGGTTTTCAATTTCTACCCACACCAGTGGATGTTATGTGACAATCCATTTGGTCATTTGGGCCAGTCTAGAAGCTTTAAAGTATTTTAGTAAGTCTGGGAGTGATAGACCACCTTTATTTTTAGAAGCCAGCATGGTGGATTTGTTTATTCTTTTTATTTTCCCAGATAAAGTGGGAGATTGCCCTCTGAGGGGTTTGTATGTCTTCATATTAATCAACGTCGGGATTGTACGAAAAATATATAACAACTTAGGCAGTATGTTAATTTCAATAGCATGGATCTTACCCAGCCAGGGGATTTTAAATGTAGACCAGCAGTCCCATTAATTTCCCCAAACATGTAAAGCATTAGCCCATAATGGAGCCCGCAAGACTTACGGCTATTAAATTGTCCTCTTAATGCTACCTGCAAACGATCTGTGGGTTAAAGGCGGAAAAACCCTATGGGATGTCAAAATCGGAACCCCATTGCCACAACATTTTTGATCTGTCAAGTCCGTAAATGTTACGTTCGAAAATCGCTATTTAATTGCTATGAGTCCCCAAAGATGCCCTGGCGTTAAAACCTGTAGCCCGCAAATGGAGGGAAAAAAAATGATGTGCTCCAAATAGGACCCTCAAAGGGTTTATAGATAAGCTCTCACCACTGTAAAACACCATATAAACACACCAGTAGACTTTAAGATATGGGGAAAGCATGGAAAGGCATTACAATTAGTTGCACAATAACCCCCCCCCCCAAAAAAAAAACAATCGGCATTTAAAAAATATTTTATTTCATTATTTGTTGCAATGGTCATGCAAATGCCAATATGACAATGGTCATGCAAATGCCAATATGAAAAGCCATGCTGCAACATGCACTACTTGATTAAACAGCATGACAAAACATGAAACTGATGCCATCATAATACCCTCCTAATGGGTTAGAGTGAATTAGTGTGGTGTATGTTGCCCTGACCCCCTTCAGCATTGCTAAGTTGAAGGGGCCTGTTTACTGCAATGAAGCTGTGAGAGCAGAGAGGCCAGACAAATCACAGTCCACTAGAGAAGGCACTGACAACCCACTCCAGTATCACCTGTCATATTCCTATCGGGCCCTCAGGGGAATGTTGATACTCCACCTTATCACTAATTGGACTTTTCATGTGTATTAACTCTTTATTTTGATTATATATGATATATATTATTATATGACTAGCGACTTGTCCGTCCAAAAATTACGGCAATAGAAAAGTCAGGCAATGCTGTCTGGCACACAAAGTAAGTGTTTTCGTTGTGTGAGTAGCTTTGGCGCTCATTGCAAGCCTCGTGCTGAGTGCCTTCGGTTTATTGCGATATTGTTGTGTGGTGTTTTGTAATTTTTTCTGTATATGTATTTTTGTAATTATAATTAATTACTGAACTCATAAATTAATATACTTTACCTATTTGTAATTAATATATGCAGCAAGCATTGTGCTGAAGAGCTAACAATCTGTTTTGATGTTCCTGCAGCATACAATGTAGATTTGCATTGTTAGTGAGCTGTGGTGTAAGTGTTAGCAATGTGTGCAGTGTGTAGTGTAAATAGGCTGCGTACGCGAGGGGAAACCGTTTGTGTAGCTGTGTAGTTTTGCATTCTGTAAGTTAGTGTTGTAAAATTGCGGCGATTGTGTATGTGTTACGCTGGTGTGGATGATTTTGCGTCCTTCCTAATAGTGTAATTTGTACCTCGTACGGGGTTGGGTAAAAGCTGTATGTGCCTGGCGGTGTTTTGCAGGTTTAGGGGTCGTGCAGCCTCATTTTTGTTTTTTTCGGCTGCCATTTTTTCTCTCGCTTAGGGGATCTTCGACTGCTTAAGCTGTTTAAATTGGACTTAAATTGAGGTGTAACCTCACTTCCAGATGCTGTGTGTGATTTATTTATTTTTTGGGGTTTGTATTTTGTGTGTTTCTTGTGTTTTTTGGTGTGCGCAGTTCGGCCGTTAAGTTCGTATTATTTTGTGGCTCATATTTTTTTCTCTCAAAGCCTCGGTTGTCTTTTGTAAGTGTTACGGCTGGGTTTTTTTTACGGGCTCCCTGCCTAGTTGCTATGGGGTCATAGGGATGAGCTCCTATGGCGCTCATGTCCACCAGCGCAGTTTGCGCCTTCGTTGATTCCTGCCTAAGTCATATGGGGTCGTAGGGATGAGTGCAAGGAGCGCCATTGGCGCTCCTTGCTTGGCCGCAACCGTGAGCCCGCAGTTTCCCGTTGTGTTACCAATGAATTTTGGCAAGCCTGCGCTGCTGACACCTATATATGTGATATATAATGCTATTATGACTAATATTATTGTTATATGTATTGATCTATTGCATAGTAACTAACGCTCATTAGTTTACATATATGGGAATGTGACACAAATGGGATGTATGTGGATGTCCCATAACCACAACCATTGAAAACACACTGACATGATTAGAATGGTATAACAAAGCTTTATTTCATACACAGAGCACAATAAGAAATGGAGAAGACTGTGCATTAATATCATGGGTGTGGTGTGGGTGGACCCTGGGAGAGCAAGAGGCTTGAGGGGAAAATGAAATACCTACAAGGGGGTAATATCATAGTGTAGAATAAGCATGATGCATAGCACATACCAGGGTCACTGCATTAAATTGAAGAAACCATTAATGGGCATAGCACTTACAACTTCTCTAGATCTGCTCAATGAAATAGATAATTAAACCTCTGGACTGTGTAATCCAATCCAGTTTCACACATACATTGTGGTGACAGAAAAAAACAAAATAAAAAAAGTAGTCAACTAAAAAAAAGGCAAAGGAGGATAAAAAAAAATGAACATGCATGTACAGTACAGTGCTAAATACTGTAACTAACAATATACCAACTCATCGGATTACCATCTGCAAGCATTACTAACTCTTAGCTAGGTCTCTGGATAATCAGCAATATGCTAAAATACCCATTAATACGGAGAGGACACAAAGATCAGAAGCCAGTTTCACTGTAACTAACATCAGACCCAAGGATCTGTTCTCAGACTGATATTGAGGTCAGGATCAAATGCTTCACTAGTGCATATATTAATGCGGGCTGTCATTAACATGCCATTGTAAGACTTTGCAAGTCCACCACGATAGCGTTATTAGTCCACATCTAAGCGAACAACAATCATGTCTTAGATATCTGGCCGTATGATAGCTTTAAGATTGTGGGAGCTACATGTTAAGCGGCACCTGCAGTGGTGGAGGCATGGTGGGAGGAGAGGAGGGGTTGGACTGTGGGTGGCCTGTGGATGCCTCCCGGGGTGGAGGAGGCAGGGCTCGGGCCCAGAGTGCGTTGCTTGTCTTCGCCGGTGACTCCCTGGAATGCGCTCTGGTCCGCCCAAATCCTGAGCAGCCCGGCCAGGTAGAATTCAGTCATCAGATGATGCCTCCCCTCCTCGGTATTGCACGTGGCCAGGCTCTGCATTACCACAGCATGATTGTCGGAGTTGCTGGCCTGGATCCCCCGGAGACACTCCAACTGCTGCGGCATGTTGGCCAGCATCTCCGCCTGCGCAGCCTGGCCCGATTTTGTGGATGGAGGCCCTGGGGCGTGGCCTGGTGAGGAGGTGGTGGTGTGAGTGGTGAGGAGCTGGGGCCCAGGTGGATTATGTTGCAAAATGGGTGGTGGTGTTGTTGAGGAAGAGGTGGTGGCTGGCTGCTGTCCTCACTCCAGTGGGAGGGCCCTGGCGATAACCTCAGTCTCTGGATATGGGGGATAGTTGTGGGGATCCTGGCGGTGTGGCCAAGGTCTAGATGGTGACCCCATCAGCCATATTACATCCACCTCCTCTGAACCAGGGCCCTTGGCTCCGCTTCTCTCTTCCTCCCCCTGCGCCAGGTACCTGCTGGGCGGAGGCTTGCTCCTCCACTTCCTGCTCCGATGGAGCCGACGCACGCGCCTCTGGCTCGCCACTGGACACAGACCTCTTGGTGCTGAAAGATAGAAAAGAGTTACATGTCATTAGTATAATGAAAAATACATTGTTTTGTGAGCTTTCCTAACTATCTGACATCTAGGCTTGAACCTGGATGATTCTCCTAATTGCAACTCAGATTAGCTATCATTTGCTAGATATGATATGCTTTTCTTTGGTCTTAATTGTTCTTGACTCCTAACGTTATCTTGATTCCGGCTGCGTTCTGTAACTGTATAGGCTGCAGTGGGCACACTGATACATGGACTCTCTATTGGTTGAGTTGTTGTGACCAGGAATGACAGTGATTTGTCAGCTTCATGGCTTTAATGATGCATCCATCTACCCCTTGTTAATTTCATGGAGCTGACATGGTGTACTTGTTGGTCATAATGTACATGTGTAGTGTGTGTGGTGTACATGTGGTGGCATGTTGGTGTATGTGATTTTCACCTGACATTGAGGCCGGGTCCTGCTGGGCCAACAGGCCTGAAGCTCCCTTGGCGCTGTGCCCACTCCTGTAACCTCAGCCACTACCTTCTTCCATGCCTGAGCCCTAGGCCCTGGCCTAACTTTCCTCCCCCCTGCAAGGAGGTCCACATTCTCTCAGTACATCTAATTTTAGGCCCTGTGCTTGCCCTTAGCCTCCTGCCCTTACCTCCCTTAACCTGTCCCTGAGGACTGACCCTCCCCCTCCCCTCCCCCATACTACCACCACCCCTTGGATCAGGCTCCTACCCCTCAGTCCCTCTACTAGGTGTTTCTGATGCTCCTGCCACCCTGCCACCACCCGCCACCACCCACCTCCTCCTCTACAATCCCCTCCTCTTGCTGCTCCTTCTGCTCCTCCTCTCCCTCCTCCTATGCACCACTCCTCTCCTCATCCCCACCACTCCTCTCCACCACTACTCCCCAGGGCCACCTCTCTCTCCTCTTCTTCTCCTCCCCAACTCTCCCCTCCTCTCTTTCCCTCCGTTTCAATCCCAAAAATAATAGAACGATAAATACAAATAAGTGTTACTGTAAATATATGATGGAAAAAAATGTGTATAATGTGTAATTAATAACTGTTGGGGGGTGGGATGGGATGGGGAGGGGGGGTGTATGGAGTGACCTGACTCTATGTGTTTTCTTTAAATGATGTGTATTGCAATTATGTCGAATCTGTAAATATGTATAATGAAGAATTTAGTGTAAAATTGTAAATAGTAAAAGATAAATGAACAAAACCGGAAATTACTGCTCTAAAAATACTCCTGCTCTCTCTCTCACAAAAACTTCCAACTCCGGGACGTGCGTGCTACTTCATCAGGGAATACAACACAGTAAACGAATGGGCAGTTAGAACGCAAATTTATAATCTCCCTCTGTCAATCATCTACAGCTAGACTGCTTTCTATTGGCTGAGAAGCCTGTGTCACACTAACGGACGATCATGTCTCAGCCAGCCCCTGCAAGAAGATCCAATAAATCAATACTTCAGGAAATCAATACAAACTGTTCACTGGAAGGTATGATCATGAGGCTGAAGCTCAAATATTTTGGCCATATCATGAGACGGCAGGATTCGCTAGAGACGGAGGTGGTTAGATGAGGTCACTGAAGCAATGAACCTGAACGTAATGGAGCTCAGAGGGGCAGTGACTGAGAGATGCACCTGGCGTGCAGTGGTCCATAGAGTCACAGAGAGTCGGACGCGACTAAACAACAACAACAATAGTGAACATAATGTCATCCGCAAAAAGGCTTAGTTTATACCCGTTGTTTGTTCATCTAATCCCCTTTACATTTTGGTTATCTCTTAAGGCTATGGCCAATGGTTCAATGCAGAGGATGAACAATAAAGGGGAAAGGGGACACCCCTGTCTCGTCCCTCTTAGTGTCAAAAGTTATATTTTGACATATAAAGTAAAGTACATAATTTTTCTTGAACATAGTTTGAAGTGAGGAAGCTCATATCTGCACACTGGGAATGTGGAACTGTCAACAAAGCTAATAGAGAGCTCACTAGTTTGCAATGATTTTTCATTATGCAGCTGACTGCATGGTTAAAACTATGCACGGGTGAGGCCACATTCTTGGATTCTTTAAGGATATGGCAGTATTTTATTTGTTTGGTATTATTTGTGTTTGAACCCAAATGCTATTTGTTATGAATCCAATATATTATTAGGTATCAGTATATTCTTTGGTCAGACCTTACATCAAGCAACAGGGAAGACTCATGACTTTCCTTTCTAATTATATATTTGAAGATCTTTTACTGAAGTGTATGTGATTTTTTTTTTCCTTACTTGAAGTCGATTTTTTTGCTTCAGTTTAATATTTTAAAATACTCAGGTCTGGCTCACTCCAACATAAATAAAGAACAAGCTATCTAGAGCTCTAACTCTCTCACTCTTTTTTCTATATGTTCTTTTTAATAACTAAGCATGATAATGGCCAACATGTTTTAGTAATAAAAAATAAATAAATAATATCACATAATTGATGTAATTATTATTTACTGTGGGGTTTCATTTTCCTTTCCTGAGCTCTGTCTGTTTCTTTTTTAGGAATGTGTATTATTGTAAACTAGTGAGCTTCAATTAGTTCTGTTGACAGTATTGACAGTTGTAGCTGCCACATTCTCAGTGCTTCCTCACTTCATTCAAGGTGTTCTCCCATTTCAAGCTGATCACCAGAGACCACTATGGTAGGTTACAATGCAGCATAATTTGCTATAATTCTTAATTTTTAGAGAAGTGTAGTTCTCCAAAATAGTCAATTTTAAATAGGACAGTAGTCCTCTATTGTTGAATTTGATATAAGCCCTACTAAACATGACTGGCCACTAAACAAAGCTAAATTGTTTTTGTTTATAATACCCTTTAAGATAAATTATAAGACTGCTTGGCCAAGATCACTAATTATTCATACATACACAATATTCCTAATGCTCTTTTAAATACATAACATAATTATTACTATTTCACTGTATCTTTAATATATTCTTGCTACTAATTATTTTGCATTTTGCTTCATTTATTAGTTAGGTATCCATATATAATAATATACTGTTCTCTATTTTGCTAAACTAATTGAGGCAGTCGCTTCATTATTTTGCAAAAATGATACTAAGGCAAATAAAAGGAAACTGTCTCTTTCAATTAAATAGATATAAAGGGTTAGTCTTCTAATGTCTCTCTGTTGAATATTTGGGTAGCTGCTCTTTTAGGCCATCAAACTGCATTGATATCATCTGCATCCACTGGCCGTTCCAGTTGCTACTGAATCCTAATATTTCATATTTGTATAAACATATATAATATCCTGCAGTGTTGGATGATTGGTGTGAGCCACAGTGCATTTTATATAGTCTGTAAATTACAATCTTTTACCTCCTGCTCGTATCAATCAAACAGCCAACTCTCACTTCTTCTGTCATGCCCTGAACATGATTTCACAAGCGCCTCAGAAGAGTATATTATACATATCAGATTTTTATAAGCAAATCTGGAGATTTCTTTATAGCCTTTGTTTTCTCCCTAATCCACAATCGCACATTTCCCTAGGAATCTCCTTATTCTATGCCTGAGTAACAGCTGTTTCAGTTTGATTTGTCTCTGCCACTAATGAGGAACCAAAATCTAGGAGGTCTCTTTTTGGATTTCCCTACATCATATTATCTGCATCCTGGATCATTTCTGGTGCCGATGCATAGGACCTTATGCCTCTGTATTCTTATGCTTACTGTCCTTATAATTCCTATTTTTTCTCAGTCCTTCCCTGTATTGTGACCTGGCCATTCTCTGTTTTGCTATGTACACCAACCTATTTTGCCAGTGACCAGTATTGTCTGTTTTGCCGCCAGCCTCAATCTTTAGCCTGTGATATGGATTACCAGCAACTCCTTTGCCATTCACACTTGGATCCCAGTTCATGGTTGGCCTGTACTCTCTAACTCGTGTCCATGGGTCCAGCCGCGGTTGTGCAAGCACAAGAATTACTAGATAAAATAGAATTATATTGTGGTATCTTTGGCAATGGCTGATCATCAATGATCTGTCATATTTCTCTCCTGAGAATAAATACTACTCATTCTACAATAAATATATCTCCTTATAAGTGAAGACTTACCACTTGAATTTTTAAGCATTATTTTGCATCAATACATTATTTCCCAGAAAAGAATAAATTGCATTTTACTTGCCTAAGGTGAAAGTTCTCAATCTAAAATCCTTGACTGGTGAACTCAATGGTCCATTTATAGAGTACACTTTGCAGCATACCCTGGCAGTAATACTATACTATTCTGTATAATTTAAGCATACTAATGTTTTCATAAGAACTGACAAGTAATGTATTTCCTCATTTTTTGGGGGTTAAATCTCTAAGGATTACTTTGAAATTCAATACATAGATGGACTTTTATTCTAGTACAATGCAGCTTGCATCCGGATAATAAAATCTTTGTTGTAGCCTTCAATTGTAGAAAATTATTTGTCATTTGTAAAGCATCTTAATATAAATAACAATAAAAAAAGTCAATAAAGCAATTGGTTAGGCTCAATGTGTTCATCTATAATGAGTCAGTTATCATTTCTGATGGCAAAATGTTATAATGTCACTACTGGCAAAGAATTGCTTATGACTCCTTGAACCTTGCTGGTGCACAAATACTACACAACAAACATCCTGCTCTATGGCGCATAACTGATGTCATTCTGCAGGAATATTGGAGACAAAGGGCCCTTTTAAATTCCAAGCCAGTAACTCCAACGTGAAGCTCGCAAAGGCTGCGGCCTTGAAATTTAACTGAGTAACAGTGCTATTAAATTAGAAAAGCTGCAAGCTACGAGCTGGAGACGGAAAACCGTAAACCATTTTTCAGCCGTCGGATTTGCGGGCTGGAACATAGTCAATTAGATGGAGTTACAGATTTAGATGGAGCCAATGGAAGCAGAGATCGTCAGCATTGCGTCACAGAAAAATGGAGGATGGATTTCAAAGTCTTATAGGGTTACGATCGAACCGCAAATATGATATTCTATTACATGTTAGTTACAGTATATGTATTAACACATTGATTGCCGGGATCGATACAACACAAGTTTTATACATGAAATCAAGTATTTTTGTGGGCTGATCTGCGGGCTTGAGAATTTTGTGCTATTAATTTTAAGACCTATCATCACTTTGCCTTTCATATTAGTACATATTAGTACAGTAGTGTGTTTTTATTTGCTTTACAAGTGCTACGTATTGGACTTTATCCCCCTTGCGGGTCCTCTCGAGCACACACGTTGGCCTTTGGGCTCCATTTGCGGGTTAGGAACTTGCTTGCGAGTGACTTTGTTGCAATTTAATAGCTAAATTGAAAAGGTAGCCGTTACGGGCTTGACAGATCAACGGATTTACGGCCTCAAAATTCAACGTTGCTCAACGCGTTGGCTTTTTTCGGCCCTGCTGTGTCTTTACCTGCAAGTTGTCTGTGGCCTGCGTAACGGGGCTAATTTAATAGCAAAAAGCACTAAGATCTCAGTTACGGGCTACGTTTTAACACGTAGCCCGAATTTCATAGGGTTGAAATGGAGCGCCAAACACTGTAGTTATATGTACAAACAAAAGGCTAAGAAAGCAGAATCCCATTGTGTGAAGTCCATTCAAGTGGGAAAAGGTCTTCAGAATCTGTTGTAATTTCTCTCAAATGTCTACTCTTTGTTAAAATAGCACTTATTGTAATTTTTGTTTTAAAAAAAAGGGCGTATTTATGCAATATGTCTCATCTGTTGATCTCATAGTCTATAATCTTGACTGTGTCAGCTAGCACCAACTTACATTTCCTTTACTTTTTATAGGATCTAGAACCTTATTGTGATCTTCCAGGGAGCTGTATCAGGTAATTTATGTTTAAAACACTTTGCTTTCTAGCTTGATTATCTACCATTTCCACCTAAAATTTAACAAAAACATTGAAGTTATATTTATTTGTGTGTGCACTTTTGGTTTTTGAAATACATAGGACACCTGTTTGGACCCTTTAAGAATATGAAAAACATTTGTCCTTTTTAAAATGTGATATTCGTGATCTAATCAGTAGATCTTTAATAAAAAGATTCTTAGAATAAATTGAAGCAGAACATTCAGGACACACAAACCAAAACAGTATATTTTCATTAAAAGACCACATTATTACTCTTAGAAAGGAGTCTCTAAATAATATTTACTTATGGCGTGATAAAAAAAACCTCTAATAAACTTTTAATGTGTTTTTAAATATCTACTTCCCTGTCGGAATTTGAAACCTCCTTGCATATGCTTAGAAGCTGGCAGTTGCAGTTATCATATTGTTTTCAGTTCTGTCCCCACACCCCTTTATGTACTGAAGAGGAGGGGGTCCAGGAGGGGCAAGGGGTATGGTGGAAAGGGGGGGGGGGGAGGGTGGTCCTAAGGGCCCTCCAGCCTACTGAGGAAAATAAAATACATTTAAAAAAATGACAGCACCGAGCCTCTCCAGAGCAGGGCCCCAGTGTATTACATCGGTTGAACCGGCGGTAGATCCGTCCCTGATGTCAGCTACTACACACTAGCAGAGTTTTCTAAAAGTAAGATTTTCTCTAAACAAAATAGAAACAATAGAATGGAATAAAAATGTAACCTTTATTGACAATAGTTAAATAAATATAAATATATATATACTTATATAAAAATATATTATTAATCTACTGACAATGCCTGAGGATATTAGCTGAGTCAAAAATAAGTAATTAATGCCTAGTGTTACACAGACTAGGACCTCTGTAGGTTCCTCTAACCTGGAAGGTCACCCTTACAGCATACCCCAGTACTTACTACTGGGATCCTAGCTGACAACTAGGCTATTCTAGATAAATGGTATTTATTCTAATAAGTAACCCTACTACAATTACTATCATAATGTAGCTTCGTCTATATTGGTGTATAGTACCAACATGCTAAATGGGCAATGAGTAAATAGAATGAGGTATGATAATATACAGAAAAAAAATAGGTTACAGTATACCCAATTAGTTACAATAAAGTATAATAGGATGGAGTGCCAATAATGAGTATAAACAATTAGCTACAATTAAAGTAACCGACATAGACTGCCAAGAAAAGAGTATAAGAGGCTAAACACAAAGCATGAAAGACTAACAATCACTGCAGTTCTGCCACATTAATGCTGTGTGCCGAGTATCCACACAATGTAGTCATTCCAATGATTACACATCAATCGAGCAACAGAATTGGATAATCAATAAATACATATACCAAATAGCACTTACCGATTAGGAAGAAGGTACACCAGTAAGGAGAATACCATAAATCACAAATGTATAGCAATTGAAGGAGGCAGCTCCTAAGACTTAATTACCTCATCAGGAGTTTTGTCAGTGTCACTATGACATCATCAGGGGGCAACCATGGTCGCTGTAGTTAGCCGGCTTATTTAAACACAAGTACTAAATGCAAAAAAGTTACTTGATTGGTCACTTTCCATGTAGAAGGAACCCAATAATGTCCTAGCCAGCGTATCACTAGGCATTACTTATTTATTTTTGTCTTAGCTAATATCCTCAGGCATACAAATGCTCTATTAGCAGATTGGTAATATATATATTTAGCTATTGTCAATAAAGGTTACATTTTAATTCCATTATATTGTTTCTATTTGGTTGAGTGGTATTAAACATCAATGATTACCGTATATTGCTATTTTAATCCGATTATGTACCAGTCGGTTACATTGGTTTAATCAAAGCTACCTTTATAATGCAACAACTCCATTTACAGAACTACTTATGAGGAATGAGTTTTATTTTTCTCTATGGCAGGTTTTGTTCCAGATGAGTGGAATATTGACAAGTTGCAGGAAGTGGCTGATTTGACATTCACTCATCCTAAGCAATACTGTATGTCAGTAGATAATGGAGACATTAAGCAGATATTTTAAGGTCTATTAAAAAATGTTAAGGCAAAAACACACACAGTTTAGGTTTATCTTTCGTGCCTACATCTTGATCGGATCTGTTTGATAATATCAAAGATCTCAACTTGTTTGCTTGCAAGTTGGCTTTGAAGAAATTCTTGCTTCAGACAGATCTGGATACTGAAGATAGCGATACTTCAAATGCACTTGTATCCTCATTACAGGAATAAGATGCATCCTATAATGAGGTTGTATCTAAACACTTCATGAACTCCAGCAAGCTCACTCTAACAATTTCTGAGTACCTGCATATCTCCATCTTTGTCCAGCTGGTTAGCTCTGAGTTAGAACAAAAGCAGAAGATATGAAGACGAAAGGTTCATAACAATTTAAATCTTGCACAAAGGAAAGTATTATCGGAACTTAAAAATAAGTCATCTCTTGTCATCAAACATGCCGGCAAAGGTGGGAATATAGTTTTGAAGAACACTATTGACTATGAAAAATGTGCGAAACGAGATATGAAGGATAGAGAAACTTACCATATTTTGTCTTCAGAACCAACAGCAGAACTGAAGATAATTTTGGATCATGCTAAATATGTTGTTTTCTATATGCAAATTACCTTTAGGGTTTAGTCTCCCTAAGGGTAATAGGGGACTCCAGACGTGGACCCCTTGCTCACTGTGCCTTAGGGAGTTCAGCTGCACCTCACTGACGAGGCTCATAAAGGCCGAAATGGCGTGGGACCAGACTGATATACTACAGGATATTTCTCCCTGTGAAGGGCACAAGTGAGCTAAAAGAGGTTGCTCTCAGAGTAGCTTATCATGGCTATAGAACTAACCTATTAAGGTTGGTTCGTTCTCTGATGAGCACCTCTGACTTTGTTGTTTTTTGTTTTAAATATGATAAGCTAATTACAGCTAAGCAGCATGAATTTCTGCTGCCTAAGAATCTGTTGATTTCAACATTTTCTTTGCCAATGGTTCATAAAGGTGAGAGGCCTGTTGCATGCAGGCCCATTGTCTCCGGTACTAACAATTTGACGTAAAACTTAAGTTAATTTGTCGATCAGGACAAGATGAATATGCTTTTTCCTGAAATCACTAAAAAGCATGTTGACCATGAATTACTTTATCTTTAATGGACAATGGTTCCACCAGACCAAAGGTACGGCAATGGGAACTCCATATGCCCCAAATTACGCTGATGGGAAACTACTCACGTCTTTGACTAATCAATGAGTGAGTTCACAGAGATGGTCCTATTCAGTTTTAGATACATAAATTATATCCTAATTCGTTTGGATGGCACTGAAAGTGAATCTACTAGTTTTGTTACACTACTTAACCATAATGATATTGGTTTGAGCTTTACTTTCTCCACCATTATCAGTTCTCTTTCATTTTTGGATTTAGTTGTCATGAAAGATAACAATGGTAACATATCAACTGGTTGCCATAGGAAAGTGACTGCTACCAATTTGTTACTCGAATGGAACAGCCATCAACTGGCCAGACTTAAACGGGTAATCTCCATTGGCCAATATCTGCTGCGTATCCGCCGTAATTGCTCAAATGATCCTGAGAGCAAACATGATGAAGAGAAGTAACAATTGCATTTCAAAACTAGGGACTACCCGAACAAATGTCTTAAATTAGCCTATAAACGAGCATTGCAATCTGATTGAGAAAAAATGCTTCATGCCAATAAAACTTTGATTCTAAGGATATTATTAGAGCAGTCTTCAAATATAGAGATAATTCACATGTTATTCAACAAACTCTTAAAAAATACCCACATATTTTACAACTGGACAAAGACTTGTCTGAACATATTTCTTCTATTAAGTTAAGAAAATCAGCAAGTCTGAAAGATATTTTTGTTCACAGTCATTTTCAGTCCAGGAATAAGCCAGCAACGTGGCTTGAGCCCCTCAATAGGTGTTTCAGGTGTGGCCATTGTGCTGAATGTCCATACATATCACATAACAAAATATTTTGTACACACAGTAAATGGTCAGGAGTTTCAATAAGGTTGGTTCGTTCTCTGATGAGCACCTCTGACTTTGTTGTTTTTTGTTTTAAATATGATAAGCTAATTACAGCTAAGCAGCATGAATTTCTGCTGCCTAAGAATCTGTTGATTTCAACATTTTCTTTGCCAATGGTTCATAAAGGCGAGAGGCCTGTTGCATGCAGGCCCATTGTCTCCGGTACTAACAATTTGACATAAAACTTAAGTTAATTTGTCGATCAGGACAAGATGAATATGCTTTTTCCTGAAATCACTAAAAAGCATGTTGACCATGAATTATTTTATCTTTAATGGACAATGGTTCCACCAGACCAAAGGTACGGCAATGGGAACTCCATATGCCCCAAATTACGCTGATGGGAAACTACTCACGTCTTTGACTAATCAATGAGTGAGTTCACAGAGATGGTCCTATTCAGTTTTAGATACATAAATTATATCCTAATTCGTTTGGATGGCACTGAAAGTGAATCTACTAGTTTTGTTACACTACTTAACCATAATGATATTGGTTTGAGCTTTACTTTCTCCACCATTATCAGTTCTCTTTCATTTTTGGATTTAGTTGTCATGAAAGATAACAATGGTAACATATCAACTGGTTGCCATAGGAAAGTGACTGCTACCAATTTGTTACTCGAATGGAACCGCCATCAACTGGCCAGACTTAAACGGGTAATCTCCATTGGCCAATATCTGCTGCGTATCCGCCGTAATTGCTCAAATGATCCTGAGTGCAAACATGATGAAGAGAAGTAACAATTGCATTTCAAAACTAGGGACTACCCGAACAAATGTCTTAAATTAGCCTATAAACAAGCATTGCAATCTGATTGAGAAAAAATGCTTCATGCCAATAAAACTTTGATTCTAAGGATATTATTAGAGCAGTCTTCAAATATAGAGATAATTCACATGTTATTCAACAAACTCTTAAAAAATACCCACATATTTTACAACTGGACAAAGACTTGTCTGAACATATTTCTTCTATTAAGTTAAGAAAATCAGCAAGTCTAAAAGATATTTTTGTTCACAGTCATTTTCAGTCCAGGAATAAGCCAGCAACGTGGCTTGAGCCCCTCAATAGGTGTTTCAGGTGTGGCCATTGTGCTGAATGTCCATACATATCACATAACAAACTATTTTGTACACACAGTAAATGGTCAGGAGTTTCAATAAATCAATGATATAATTTCTCTACGACTGGCTAATTATATTTCATCTTGCTCTTGCAAGAAATTATATGTTGGCAAGACTTTAAAACTTTTTTCACTCTCTTCGCTTTCAGTCCTGTACATTCTGTATTTTCGAATTTTCAGCGATAATAATCTCCTTTGTGCTCTAATCAAGCTTATTGTTAGTGCCTTAACTGAATTTGATTTTATATTTTATTATTAACGATTAATTTTGGACCATGTTGCTCTATTTTGGCTTGGGGGAAAAAGGGTAGTAAATCTTAAATATATTGGGTCTACTAAGGTATTTTAATGAGGCTACTCAGTTAATAATTTATGTGATCAGATTTCACCGCCTCAGTGTTTTGACTACCTAAGTTCAGTTTCTTTAACATGTTAACTTGTGTTTGAATGAGGGTCATTACGTTTGAGGAACTGTCTCTTTCAATTGCTATACATTTGTGATTTATGGTATCCTCCTTACTAGTGTAGCTTCTTCCAATGGGGGTGGTATGTGCTATTTGGAATATGTATTTATTGATTATCTAGTTGTGTTGCTCGATGTGTAATCATCTTTCATGATTTATGTTTAGCCTCTTACACTCTTTTCTTGGCACTCTATGCCGGATACTATAATTGTAGCTAATTGTTTATTCTCTTTATTGGCACTCCATCATATTATACTTTATTATAACTATTTGGGTATACTGTAACTTATTTTTTTGTGTGTATATTACCATTCCTCACTGTATTTACCCTATTATAACACATTGCCTATTTATCATTTTAGTGCTATACACCGATATAGTTACACTTTATTGTACTAATAGTACTAGGGATAGTTACTAAAGTAAATACCATTTATCTAGAATAGCCTAGTGTTCAGTTAGGGTCTCAGTAGTAAGTACTGGGGTATGCCATAAGGGTGACCTTCCAGGAGGAACTTACCAAGGTCCTATCTAGTGTATCACTAGGCATTACTTGCTCTGTGGTTAAGTGGTGTTAAGCATCAGGAATTATATTGCTATTTTGATTTTCACTAAACACATTTTAATTGTTTACTAACCAATAGTTGTAGTGCATTTTGTAACTAACTGTCTATAACTTTTCTTAGATTTCAACTGTTTCGAGCTGATGATTAGAATTTGTTTTACATTTTCTAACTAGAGCACTGGATTCACTATTAGATTATACTCATTGCTAGTTGTTGTGAATCCTGTTTGTAAACTAAAGTGTTTAAATGCTGGGTGACTATCTGTTGACTATCTGAGATGCTATGGACTGCAGCAGGCCAGGCACATCTTGTGTATAGTGGTGCTTATCCATTAGGTTGTCTTGGCAAAGATTATGAGTGGTTGCTAGTTCACTCTCAGTGTACCATGATTTGTCTGACTTCTCTGCTATGACCCGCCCATCTTGGCTGACCCTATATGGTATAGCTCACAGCTTCACTAAAGTACACAAGCCCCTTTACCACCACAAGGTAGAGATCCAGAAGGGGTGGGTAAGGTCGGAGCAGTTAAAGAAACCATTCTACACCTTACTGAATATAGCCCATGATGTATGAATTCTATCTATAATAATGCAAATTATATTGCTCCAAATATTGGTCTATATTCTACATTGAATGTTAATGTCAATATATTTAAAACATACAAAAAGTATTGTTCATTGTCACACAATTACTTATTCATTACAGTGCGTAGGACAGTTGTCTTGTAATTGTGCAAACTGGTTTTTACATTTGCTAATTAAGAATTTATTACATAGTTACATAGTAATTAAGGTTGAAAAAAGACTTTCAGTCCATCAAGTTCAACCTTTTAAGCTCTCCTCTGATTTGCAATATGAGGATTAGTTATTAATCAATTAGTTGTTAATTGTTAATTAATTATTAATCAACTATTTTTTTATGTATTTATTTTTTTTAATTATTAATTAATCCAGAGGAAGGCAAACAGAAAAAAATGCAAGTGAAACTTAGCCAATCGTCTCAAAGGGAATACAAAAATTAATTCCTTCCTGACCCCAGATACTGACAATCGGATTTCTCCCTGGATCAATACACTCTCTCTAATTATCCAGGATAACCATGAATTCCCTTCTTAATTAGAAATAAATCCAGTCCCCTTTTAAAGTTATCTTTAGAATCCGCAGTCATCGCCTCCTCTGGTAGAGAATTCCACAGATTAACCACCCTTACTGTGCAGAAACCTTTTCTTTCTTTAAGGTTGAATCTTTTTACATCTAACCTCAAGAGGTGTCCTCTTGTCAGTTGAAAACCTCTTGGTACAAAAAGCTCCCTTGACAAAGCCTTGTATTGACCATGGATGTATTTATATAAGGTAATCATATATCCTCTTAGACACTTTTTTTCTAGAGAAAATAAGCTCAGTTTGGTTAGTCTTTCTTCATAACTTAGCCCCTCCATTCCCCTAATTAGTTTTGTTGCCCTTCTCTGTACCTTTTCTAGCTCTAAATTGTCCTTTTTATGATGTGGTGACCAATATTATCCCTTACTAACCCTTCTAAAAGCTTTCCCACAACAGAAGGGAGGCTCACTGGTCTATAATTCCCCGGATTTGCTCTTGCTCCCTTTTTAAAAATAGGTATCACATCTGCTTTTCTCCAGGTCATCTAGTAGAGACCCTGTGTTGGGTGAATCTTGAAAAATTTAATATAATCATTTGGCTATAACAGAATCCAGTTCCCTCAGTACCCGGGGCTTTATTAACATTAATTTTTTCCAACCTCTTTTGGATTTCTTCCTGCGTTAACCAGTTATTTGGTGAAGGTAGTGTAGACCCATTATGTTGCAGTGGTACCTCCTTTGTGTATACCGAAGAAAAGAACCTATTTAGCTCATCTGCCTTTTCCTGGTCACTAATTTTCAAGAGGCCTGTGTCACATTGTAATGTTTCTATAACTTCCTCCCTCTTCTTCTTCTCATTAATATACTTAAATAATATTTTAGAGTTAGTCTTACTCTCTTTTGCAATTAATTTTTCATTTTCTATTTTAGCCAGTCTAATAGCCCTTTTGCAAGCCTTGTTGATTTCCTTGTACTCCCGTACAGCAGTCTCAGTCCCCTCTTGTTGGTATCATTTAAGTGCCTGTTTTTTACTACGTATCTTGATCTTTAAATCATTGTTAAGCCACATTGGATGTGATTTACTCCTTTTACTTTTATTCTATGGTGATAAGTATGTATATTTAGTAAGGATTTAAATGTTGTCCATTTATGTTTAGTATTTTTACCTGCCAGCTCTTTGTCACAGTCTGTACTTTGTATTGCTGCAATTAGACTGTTAAAATCTGCCCTTTTAAAATTAAGTTTTTGTTGGCCCTTTAAAAAAAATGTTTTTTTTAATTCAATCTCAAATGAGACTGTGTTGTGATCACTGTTTCCCAAAGGTTGCCCTATTTCAACATTTGATACTATATTGATATTATTTGTGATAACTAAATCCTAGATAGCCTCATTTCTAGTAGGCTCTTGTTTAACCTGGGCCAGATAATGATCTCTGAGTGTACTCAAGAACCTGCTCCCCTTAGCTGGTCTCATTTACCCAGTTTATTTCAAGGTGTATAGCATATTAGATTGTAAGTTTGCGAGTTTTAAATCATGTGTCAGTGCCTTGGAAACAAGCTCTATGTACATTTGATTTTATGCTCAAAAACAGGGCCCTCCATTCTTTACAAGGTGTTAAGTTTGTTTTTTGCCATGTACTCAACCCCTGTACAGCACTACGGAATATGTTGTCGTGATATAAATAAGGATAATAATAATAATAATACTCCTACTAATATTTTTTGGGAATTTGCTGCTCCGCTATTAACTCTACCCACAAACATTCAACATTACCGCTAGTTCCACCATAAATATCTTCTCTGACTATAGGCTTAAATTCAGGCTTAACATATAGACAAATCCCTCCTCTTCTTTTACCATTTACCATTAGATAACCTAAATAGGTTATAACCATCCAGATTAACAGTCCAGTCATGAAATTCATCCCACCACGTTTAGGTAATGCCTATTGAATCAAATTTTTCATTAATTGCTAATAATTCTAACTCTCCCATTTTTCCTGGCAAGCTTCTGGCATTAGCAAGCATACACCGTATGTTATGAGTTTGTAGTTTGGTGGTGCCTGCCACTATACTTGAGTTACTTAGT
This sequence comes from Discoglossus pictus, assembly GCA_027410445.1. Taxonomy (NCBI): domain Eukaryota; kingdom Metazoa; phylum Chordata; class Amphibia; order Anura; family Alytidae; genus Discoglossus; species Discoglossus pictus. The sequence goes on from CM050165.1 coordinate 236,470,103, forward strand.
AATACCTCCCTATTGACTATACTACCCCTCCCCCATCTCCTCCCCTATGAGTTGTTAATTCATCCCTTATACCCTCTACACGTTCTACCCCATTACTAGTCCCTCCCCCCACCTACTAGTTTAAAAACTCCTCCAGCCTTACTACCATCCTATCCCCTAGCACAAAAGCTTCCTCATCATTAAGGTGCAATCCATCCCTGCTATAGAGACTGTACCCAAGTAAAAAGTCAGCCCAGTGCTCTAAAAACTCCAAACCCTCCTTAGTGCACCACATCTTTAGCCACGCATTAACCTCCCTAAGCTCCTTCTGCCTCCCTGTGCTAGCACATGGCAATGGTGGTATCTCAGAAAATACTACATTGGAGGTCCTTGCCTTCAGCTTATTACCTAGTTCTCTAAAATCATTCTTTAGGATTATGATATAGTCATTAAAACAATGATTTGAATGATTAACTCAACTGTCAAATTTACAAATTTTAATTGCAATAAGGTAATGTAAGCTTGCTTGTTCACCACGCAAAACATGTAGGAACAGAATAAATGTATTTTTTTTAATATTTCAAGTATTCCAAAGCATGCAATACATTTACATATTCTCATTAACAGTACATAACTTTATTTATGATTGGCATAAGCATTGTTTTACCACACATGTTCTGAGAAATTATTAATGCAGCAGCAATGTATAAATATTTTAATTAATGGCTGGATGCCTCTTAATATTGTAACAGGAAGTAGTAGATCAGTGATTTAGTTAGCAACTGTATTAAAAACACTTTAATAATTTAAATTCCACTTGCAGCCTGCATAGTAGTACAGGGTCCTAAAAATTGGTATGCACCATATTATGAACACTGCAAGACATATACAAAACATGTGGTATTAATATTGTACGTAGATAGGACTTCTGCCACTTTACAATTGCAAAGCATAGTATAGGCAATCAACTATAATGTTTATTTTCAAACGATCAATATTTATTTATAATAAAATTAAAAAAAAATCTGTATCAATAGTATTTAGACTGGCAATTTGTGGCACCCTATATGAACCTTCAGTACTGATTATAATAATACTGTAGAAAAATCTCCTAGATCATGGTGCCCCAAAACTATGGCCCGCGGAACAGATCCGGCCCGCCATGGTCCTGAACCCGGCCCCCACCTGCCCGTTCCCCCAGGCCCCTGCGTCTCCCTGTGTCTCCAGGGAGGAGCCGCCAGGGAGAGGAGGCAAGGGGGCAGTGAGGGAAAGCGAGAGAGACAGATAGACCGGCAGACAAGGGAAAGTAAGGTAGAGAGACAAGGGGAGTGAGGGAGAGAGAGAGAGAGAGACAGGCAGACATGGGGGAGTGAGAGAAAGAGAGAAGGGAGAAGGAGAGAGAGAGGGAAAAGTGAGAAGCGACAAGGGAGAGAGGGGGAGAAGTAACAAGAGGGAGAGGAAGGGAGAGTGAGAAGAGAGGGAGAAGGGGAGAGGAAGATTATAATAATACTGTAGAAAAATCTCCTAGATCATGGTGCCCCAAAACTATGGCCCGCGGAACAGATCCGGCCCGCCATGGTCCTGAACCCGGCCCCCACCTGCCCGTTCCCCCAGGCCCCTGCGTCTCCCTGTGTCTCCAGGGAGGAGCCGCCAGGGAGAGGAGGCAAGGGGGCAGTGAGGGAAAGCGAGAGAGACAGATAGACCGGCAGACAAGGGAAAGTAAGGTAGAGAGACAAGGGGAGTGAGGGAGAGAGAGAGAGAGGCAGACATGGGGGAGTGAGGTAGAGAGACAAGGGGAGTGAGGGAGAGAGAGAGAGAGAGACATGGGGGAGTGAGGTAGAGAGACAAGGGGAGTGAGGGAGAGAGACAGATAGACCGGCAGACAAGGGAAAGTAAGGTAGAGAGACAAGGGGAGTGAGGGAGAGAGAGAGACAGACAGACATGGGAGAGTGAGGTAGACAGACAAGGGGAGTGAGGTAGAGAGAGACATATATACAGACAAGGGGGAGTGAGTTAGAAAGACAAGGAGAGTGAGGGAGAGAGAGAGGCAGGCAGACAGGTTGGGATAAGTTAGAGAGACAAGGGGAGTGAGGGAGAGAGAGAGACAGGCAGACAGGTGGGGATAAGTTAGAGAGACAAGGGGAGTGAGGGAGAGAGAGACGGGTAGACAAGGAGGAGTGAGGTAGAAAGACAAGGGGAGTGAGGGAGAGAGCGAGAGACATATAGACAGACAAGAGGGAGTGAGATAGAGAGACAATGAGAGTGAGAGAGAGAGAGAGAGAGAGAGAGACAGGCAGACAGGTGGGCATAAGGTAGAGAGACAAGGGGAATGAGGGAGAGAGGGACAGACAGACAGAAGAGAGTGAGTGAGGTAGAGAGACAAGGGGAGTGAGAGAGACAGACAGGCAGACAAGGGGGAGTGAGGTAGAGAGACAAGGGGAGTGAGGGAGAGAGAGAGAGACAGACAGGCAGACAAGGGGGAGTGAGGTAGAGAGATCGGGGGAGTGAGGGAGAGAGAGACAGACAGACAGAAAAGAGTGAGTGAGGTAGAGAGATAAGGAGAGTGAGGGAGAGAGAAAGAGACATGTGGGAGTGAGGTAGAGAGATAAGGGAAGTGAGGGAGAGAAAGGGACAGAAAAGAGTGAATGAGGTAGAGAGACAAGGGGAGTGAGGGAGAGAGACAGACAGACGAGTGGGAGGGAGGGAGAAAGTGAGAAGGAGAGAGAGCAAGAAGGAAGATGAAGAAGAATAGAGGGAGCAGGGAGAGGGAAAATAGAAAGGGAGAGGGAGGAGGAGAGAGAGAGGAAAAGAAGAGAATGGACAAGGGAGAGAGAGAAGAGAGAGGGAGAAGTAGCAAGAGGGAGTGAAACGGATACAAAGAGCTAGAAGAAAGGGAGAAGGGGAGAGGAAGAGGGAGAAGGGAGGGGATAAGGAGAGAGACAGAAGAGGGAAAAGGGAGAGAGAGGGAGAAAGGGAGAAGGAGAGAGAGAGGGAAAAGTGAGAAGACAAGGGAGAGAGAGGGAGAAGTAACAAGAGGGAGAGGAAGGGAGAGTGAGAAGAGAGGGAGAAGGAGAGAGGAAGAGGGAGAAGGGATGGGATAAGGAGAGAGAGGGAGAAAAAGAGAGAGGGAAGAGGGAGAAGGGCCGGAAAGAAGGGAGGGATATATATATATATATATATATATATATATGTATAGGAATTTGTTCATATTTTTTTCAAACTATAGTCCGGCCCCCAACAGTGTCTGAGAGACAGTGAACTGGCCCCCTGTAAAAAAGTTTGAGGACCCCTGTCCTAGTTATAGTGAAAATGCGAGGATCCTGTCCCCATCTGAGGCAATCCGTGATACTGCAAAACAATCTCTGACTATGCACTATTAAGGAGGCTGGCTACTCAAAATGGAGGTACCTACATATACAATTGCTTCCTTTGGTGGGGCCTTTGGAGAGACATCAAACAAATCTCTTTGTGATCATATGCAAGTTTATGAGAGTATTGGTGGATCATGCTTTGCTAAGTACTGATGGGCATAGGCATATGCTGCCCAGGTGAATTACTGCATTGTTTCAGATATAATGGGCCATTATTATTATTATTATTGTTTATTTGTAACAAGCCAACATATTCCCTAGCGCTATACATGGGTTACGATCAAGGCAAAAAACAATAGCAGTATTAACACGTTGCAAAGAATGGAGGGCCCTGTCTTTGAGCTTAGAATCCAGTGTCCAAAGCGCTTTCCCCAAAGCCCCATGCAAGATTGAAAACTCACAAACTTACAATCTAAAGGGTTTGTGAGAGGTACAGGAGAGTGAAAGATACGTTGTGGAAATTAAGGTGGAAAGGTGATAGGTTTCTTTAAACAGATGCGTTTTAATGAGGATTTGAAGGTTATGAGGTGGGGAGATAGTCTAGCAAGAAGTTCTAGAGAATAGTGGCAGCATGAGAAAAGTCCTGAATGCGGGAATGAGAGGAGGTGAAGAGAGAGGAGGAAAGAGATACGATTGGTATTGGATTTTTAGTCCAATATAGATGCTGAGCGCTAAGTCTGTCAAATGCCAACACTTCCATGTTCGGTCAATAGGATTCTGTATAAGCAGGGTATGTAGCGCCGCTGTTGTACAGTTCAGGAGGAAAGAAGAAGGTCATTAGCAGAACGAAGAGGGCTGTGGGGGAGTATTTGGAGATGAGAGCAGAGACATAAGGGGGTGTCCCGTTGTTATGAGCTTTGTAAGTTAGGGTCATGATTTTAAATTTTATTCTGGAGGGCATGGGAATCCAGTGGAGTGATAGACAGAGAGGTGCTGCGGATACTGAATGTTGTGTTCAGTAGATGAGTCTAGCAGAGACGTTCATTATGGATTGAAGTGGGGAGGCCGGCAAGAAGCAAATTGCAGTAGTCAAGACAAGATATGATGAGAGAGTGTATTAGAATCTTAGTTGTGTCTTGGGTGAGGTAGTGACGTATTTTGGAAATGTTTTTTAGATGAAGAAGGCAGGGTTTTGTTAGATTTTGATAGTGACTGGATGTGAGGGATGAAAGAGCACAGGGTCCAGTAGAATCTTGAGACAATGGCCTTGGGAAGTGGGAGTGATGATGGCATTGTTGATGACGAAAAACATGTGAGGAATTGAAGCTGAAGAAGAGGGTGGAAAGATTAGGAGTTCGGTCTTAGACATGTTGAGTTTTAGGTGGTGGGAGGACATCCAGTAGGATATACTTGAGAGCCAGTTGGAAACATGTGTTAGAAGAGCGGGGGATAGATCTGGTACTGAAAGGTAGATTTGAGTGTCATCTGCATATAGATGATTCTAAAATCCAAAATATTTTATTAGGGTACCAAGTGAGGTTGTATAGATGGAGAAGAGGACGGGGCCTAGGACTGAACCTTGGGGTACACCAACAGACAGAGGGTGTGGAGAAGAGGAGGTGCCAGAGAAGGAGATGCTAAGGAGGCATGATATGAACCACTAGAGACCAGTGTCTTGGATGCCCAGGGAGTAGAAGGTTTGGATTAGAAGAAGGTGAGAGCTGTCTCAGTAGAGAGCTGTCTCAGTAGAGTGTTGGTGCCGGAAGCCGGATTGTAAGGTGTCAAGAAGGGAGTTGGAGGAAATAAATTGTAGGCGAGCCACTCAAGTAGTTTTGAAGCCAAGGGAAGTAGAGAGATAGGGCGATAGTTAGATGCAGAATCGGATGAGGGTTTCTTAAGAATGGGTGTAATTATGGCATGTTTTAGAGAGGATGGAAATGTGCCAGTATTTAGGGAAAGGTTGAAGAGATGTGTGAGAGCTGGGATTAGTGTGGTAAAGAGGGGAGGGATAAGCTGTGATGGAATAGGATCCAGAGGACGAGTAGTAAGGCGTAAAAGTTGATAGTAGGCTGGAGACTTCGTCCATGTGTTACAAGATCAAAGGTGTGCATAGGGGCTGTGGGATTGGGGAAGGGAGGCTGAGTGTTCTCTGTTAGTTGAGAGGATGGAGTGTGTAAGTCATGATGAAAGAAGAATGAATTACAAATGTTTTAAATGTTATGCTTAAAATTGCTAGCAATATCTTTCGCCGTGAGACAGGAAGGGACGGGAGGTGGTGGTGGACGGAGGAGAGAGTTGAAAGTGGCAAACAAACATTTGGGGTTGGAGGACAGAGTTGATATTATTGATGTGAAATAGTGATGTTTGGCAAGTCAGAGGGCAGAGAAGTAGGAGCGCAATATAAACTTGTAATGAAGGAAATCTGCTGGAGTGCAAGATTTCCTCCATAGTCATTCAGCATTGCGGGAGCACCCCTGGATGTATCATGTTTGTATTTTGTGCTTAAAGGTAGGAGTATGTTAGGGAAATTCCTAATTACTAATGATACACTTGGCTACACCATTGCCCTGATTCATCTACCTTATTTTTTAACCACAGCACCAACTATGAGTCAGATAATGAGGGTTATTACAGATTACTACTTGACTACCCTTCCACAATGTACCAGTATTAAGTTGCTGCTGAGTCTTCCCCAAAGCATTTGCTGCAAAGAAGACCATATATTAGGGTGTGTGCCCAATCTCCATAACACTTGGTGGAGCAGGAGCTATTGCCTAGCAAAAGCAGTAAGAGTATAGACGTTGTTTCCTTTATCAATAAATGTGAAAGATAAGTGTTCAAAAGAGTGGTGGCAGAAAATCAATCCATTGACTCCATGTTCAAGAAGATGACCACGGAGGTAGAAGTGGGAAGACATTTTGTTTCCATGGGACATTGTGCCTATGACATATAGTGTAAAGTAAGACAGAGACATGTAAGTTCAGGTTGATATCCAAAAAAAGACCAGTGTTGTCCTGGCAATAAACATGTGATATGTTTGCATGATCCCTGGGAATGTAAATAATAGCTACAAATTTAAACCTTCTTTTCCTAACAAGGCAATATGTTGATAAGCAACATTATTTACAGCCTAAGTTCTAAATAATATGTGTTTTGTAAAATATACTTATCAGATGATTTGTCATCATGTATGACCTCTCCTTTACTCCTTTACCCGTAAGAGAATAGAAATCCTAGTGTCCCAGTAGGGGGTCACCTGTGAAGAAAAATAGACTTACTCATTAGGGGATACCACTGAAAAAGCTGTTAACTAACAGTTTAGACTTCCAACAATAATAACTATTATGTCTGTTTATGACATATAATTAGGACATGTAACCATAGGTTTACTACATTTATTTTGCTCCTTAACCTTTGGGGAGTGTAGCTATCTACATCATTGAATAAGAGCTTATTAATAATCTATACCAAATTTAAACACCTAGCTCTGTGGTGGACAAAAGGAGACCCCAGACACATCCTGATATGGCCACCAAACCAATTATTAATTAATTTACCTCTACCTCTCTCCTACAATGATTTTAACATTTGTGCTACACTTAAACCAAAAAGCTTAAAATCATTGTGCAGCCCTTTAAATGATTTAAGGGTCATATATGTGATTTTTTAAGTGAAATAGGTTGCCCATCACTAATCTTGCTCCCGACCACTGTGGCCATATATCTAAGACTTGCTATTATGAAGAATTACACTTTAAAATATGCAAAAGTTTTTAGAATTGGAAATAAAATAATACAGACTCTAATATATTACCTGGTATCTGCTATTTTCTTCAGGTGGGAGAATATATTGAATATAAAATGTTCTGCCTAGTGGGAATGTTGCATCTACAATTGCTAGTGCTTTCAATAGGCATAATGGAAAGTTCATTAGCTTACAAGCATATAATCTACTTAGAAAGGACAACATGTATTCCTGTAGTACAAAGAGGTGTATAAGAAATACAAATGTAATGAATGAGCCTGTTATTATACATCACATATAATAGTTTTTGTAATTGTGAGTTGTCGTCACGCAATGTTAAATAATATGGGCTTGTGCATGCACAATGAAGGCGCTCATTCCAGGCCTCGCAATGAGCGCCATAGGCCCGCACAAGGCGCTCATTGCAGGCCTCACGATGAGCACAAAAGGCGGTCATCACAAGGCCCGCTAGACTTAGAAACAGGCTGGCAATGAGCGCCGAAGGTGCTTATTGCCAGGCCCACCATCAGCGCCAAAGGATATAGACTTTGAGAACAGCTGGCAATGGTCGCTGAATTCGCTCATTGTCAGGCCCACAATGAACGCCAAAGGCGCTCATCGTGAGGCTCGCAAGACTTTGAAAAAGGCTGGCAACGAGGGACGAAAGTGCTCATTGCCAGGCACACGATGAGTACGAGGCACGCAACACTTTGAAAAAAATATGAATTTAACGGCTGCTATGTTTTTCAAGCCTGTGACTCAGAAGCCGTTGGGAGACCACAAAAAGACACCAATTACTTAAAAAATGTACTTGCAACTTCACATACAGGACAGGGGGAGAGGCAGGGAGCCTGTGAGTGAGGTTGCAACCCTTAATTGTTTGAAAAAAGGCTCAAAACAAGGCCAAAGCCAGTAACCCTTAGGCGATCATTGTGAGGCCCACAAGACTAAAAAAGGATAGATAGGCGCTCAATGGGAGACTTGATCAGGGGAGAGAGGAGAAAGACAAAGGGGACAGGGGCAAGAGAGGGGGGAAAAGAGACACAGGGGAGGGAAATAAAGGGGAAAAAACACAGGGCAGGGGGAGGGAGAGGGAAGAAACAGACACACGGGCCACAGAGGGGGGAGAGGCTCGCAATGAGCACCTTTGGCGCTCATTGCGGACTTCGCGATGAGTGCTAAAGTCGCTCAGAACGAGGCACTGAAGTGGCAGGTTAGATGACGTCTGCAATGAGCGCTCATTGCAGGGCTCGCGATGACCGCCAAAGGCAGTCATCCTGAGGCCCGTAAAGTAGATGGGGGTAGAGGCTCGCAATGGCCGAAGGTGCTCATTGCGAGGCATGAAAGTGGCGGGTTGGCCTCATGGTAGAGGCCCGCAACGCAAGTTAGAGGGGGGAGAACCTTGCATTGTGTGACAAACAGCATTGCCAGTCTTCAGATTTTATTGTTGTCATTTTTGACGGGCAAGCTGATAGTTTAAAATATTTGTAAGTGTAGTTCTTCACAACCGTATATAGTGGTCCTTTGATGTCATGCTACAGTTCTTTAGAAGCTTTTACATACTGAATATGGTACACAGACAGTCAGAGAAATGATATAAAGAAAGAAATGACAGAGAAAGGGAGCTAATTAAGAGAAAATACACTAAAATATAACTAATCACATTAGAAGTATCACACGGATACCAATTGTGTGGTGGCTGAACACACTGAGAACAGCAGACACGTCTATTGCGAGTCTATTGCTCTGTTTACTTTTATTATGTGTTTCAAAGGCCTAAGAAGAGCAGAACCCAGACTATTTATGGCCTGGAAGAGATCTAATGTGGAATCTATATAGCAGGTAAGTGAATAGAAGTCATTTAGGGGTATTGTGAGCGAAAGGGAAAACAAACACAGGAAAGTGTAGAATGAGCAGGAGAATCCAATATGTAAATTCAAACTTTGAAATGTAATGTTATTCAATTTCTTTTAGTTGTACATTATCTTCATGAACCACAAAGCTCCTGCATAACAATATCAGTGATTGCAGTTATGTTTATTCATAGAACGTGATGCTAGGCTAGGGTTTGAACATTTAGTTGTATTGGAAATAGTTTGAAGTTATGGATATACTTCCTCCCTGGTGCTAAACTGTTGGATAACAGGAGTAAGGCTTGTTTTTGAGTTTAATATTCCTACATCTTTTGCGTCATTGAATTTTTATGGGAATTGTTCTACATTAAGCATTCAGGTCTGCATGTTACATTTGCAAAGATCAGAAAGTAAACCTAAGCAAAGGGGCACTGAATAAACCTCAGTAAAATGTGCGCAAAATCTCAATTATTTACTTTTCAGTTGGATTACACTGTCCCATATTTCTTCTGCGTTCTCCTCTCCTAGCAACTTCTCCCTGTCTCCCTAATTATATGATTTGTTCATCCAGTCAAAGGTGAGAGTTTCCCCAATGGAGCAAGACAGGGTCATCATGGGAAAAAACATCCTTAGATGTTGTTGCTGATTTCCGTGATTAGCTATGTAGCAGAAATGTGATTAGGGCTGAAAATAAGGAAATGCTGGAGGAGGAGAAATCCAGGGAGCCATGACGGGTAGTAAGACAAGTGTAAAAGTAAGTTAGCAAGTTTTTGAAAGGTTTATTTTCTGAAATTTAAAATAAAATGTAATGATCCTTTTATTTTAAAAAAATTATCTTTAGTTTATGGCAAACAAAAGAGTATCTTCAATGGGAAATGGTTGGATAGCTGTTACTACACAGACACACATATATTCCTAATACAATTTACTCATGTGATTATTTTATTCGACTTGGGAAGGTGTATGGTTAACTAACACTCTCTTATTGAAATCTGATGAAACAAAGTAATAATAGCACAGCTCTACATTAGTTGTTGATACTGGCTACATTTTTAAAGATGACTGCAAAGTTTATGGTTCAGCCCATTTAAACACACTTGTGTTGTTTTAATAAGAAATATTCAGCTGTGTCCTGAATCTAGAATGAGGTAAATATAACCAGTAAAACTAATATTTATTTTGATAAAGTATGCCTTTTAAAGATCTTTTCATCTTTAAGCACCTTAATCGAGAATGGCTAATAACACAATGTATTTTAGTTAATTGTCTTATCTGTCTAATAAAATGTAACAGTCTCTCTTCATCACATATTTTTCAAACAAAGTTAAGCATATAGAATATTTAAAATAAGGTCTTCTGCTAGCAAATTTGGAATTTCAATGTCCCCTATTTTTTTCTTTTCGACAAAAATGTGTTTTTCAATGAACATGTAGCAAACAAGATTGCGGACATTTTGAAGTGTCTTGGGTGTGGCCCTAGGTTACTATAGGATTTGAGATATTGTTAGCAGTTAGAGTTTTTTTTACAATTATTGTAAGTGATCATTACCTAATAACCCATGCACACACCTCAGTTACTGTCATAATCACAAAACTTCTGTGACCACACTGCAGCACTTATCTCACCTTTCTGTGTGCAGCATCTTTGGATGCACGTGTGCAGCTTCATAGTGTATAAGCTGCACTTGCGTATGCCTCGTTCACAGTGATTCCCTGTCTACACCAGTTGGCTCCTATTTAGGGACCCAACAATTGAGCAGAAGTGCTCAGATTTACAGTACCAAATTGGTGACATTGTTCCATGTCTTCCATGTTTTTTGATCTTGGCTTGCTCCCGGACGTTCCTGACTTCTGGCACCACAACCCTATGCAAACAAAAAGAGGTACTGTCTAGCATGCTGTAATGGCATTTTGTCAGTGTATACAACTTTCTGTACCTGGCTCTCTATTTTTCTCTATAGAGAAAAGATAGCTCTCAAATAGCTATTGGGGCAGCACCTAGTCCCAAGTATTCCAGGCAGGGAAAACCCCAATTCAGACATCTCAGGTACTTTGCTTTACTAATAATTTACTATATTGCCACCACACAGAAATAGTGTTCTATAGCATACCTATGTATTACAAAAAACATCTAGGTGAACACCAATTAATTAATAAAAAAATAATAATCTTTACCGAATACTCTTAAAATAAATTATTTCACATTCCCCTAGAGCAGTGATGGCGAACCTTTTTGAGCCCGAGTGCCCAAACCGCAATACATGCCAACTTTTTTTTCCTTTAAGTGCCAACACAGCAATTAAACCTGAATACTGAGTCTTAGACGAACAACGACAGGAACGCAGAACGTTGAAAATAAAACAAATGGCAGTTAGTGCGCGCCACGCAAATGGTGCTCAGAGGAGCAAAAGCCTCACATTATGTGGCAAACAGCATTGCCAGCCTTACAATTGTATTCCCGTCATTTTTGATAAAATTATAGACTGATCATTTCTTTGTCATGGACAAAAAAAATCTGAAGGGGATCAAATACTTTCCCCCCCCCCCCCCACACTGTATGTATATATATATACATTTTTAGAGAGAGGAAATTAATATTACATTAATAAGCCCATTCACATGTCTAAAAGGCAGGGCCATGCAAATGAGAATACAATGCACCTCACTCTTTCAATCCAAAAATAGCAATTTTATACATTGCTCCCTTAATGCATATGCCCGCTTCCCCTTGTCACCCCCTTCTCCCTTGTCTCTCCCCTTCTCTCTTGACTACCACTCCCTCTTGTCTCCCCACATCATTGTCTCTCCCTCCACTCTTGTCTCTCACTTTCTCACTCCCCCCTTGTCTCTTACACCCTTCTCTCTCTCCCATTCTCCCTTGTTTCTCCCCTGCCCCTTATGTCTCCCCTTCCCCCTTGTCTCTCCCCCACCCTTGTATCTCCCCTTCCCCCTTGTCTCTTCCCCCATTTTTCCCTCTCCCCCCACCCTCCTATCTCGCCTCTTGTCTCTCCCCTCCCCCTTGTCTCTCCCTCCAGCCTTGTCTCTTCCTTTCTCCCTTGTCTCTCCCCCCCCCCCTTGGATCATACACCCTTCTCTCTCCCCTCCCCTTGTCTCTCCCCTTCCTCCTTGTCTCCCACCACCCCTGTATCTCCCCTTCTCCCTTGTCTCTTCCCTCCATCCTTCTCTCTCTCCCACCCTTATTTCTCCTCTCTTGTACCGCTCACAATTGTCTCTGTTTTCTCCCTTGCCTCTACCCCCCCTTGTCTCTTTCCTTCCCTGTGTCTCTCCCTCCTCCTTTCTTTCCATTCTCTACCTCTCCCTTTTGCCTCTCCCCTCTCTCTCACTCCTCCCTTCTCTCACTCTCCCTTCTCTACCTCTCCCTCTTCCTTTCTCTCTCCTCTCCTTCCTCTCATGTGCCTCTACCTTCTCTCCCATCTCACTCTCTTACTTCTTCCTTTCCCTTCTGCCTCTCCCTATTTTCTTTCTCTCCATCCTCCCTTCTCTCTGCTCTCCTTTCTTCCTCCCTCCCTCTTTCTCTGCTTATCTCTCCCCCACCCTTGTATCTCCTTCACTCTCCCCCTTGTCTCTCCCCTCCCCATTGTCTCCCCCCTTGTCTCTCCCCTTCCCCTTGTGTCTCCCATTACCCTTGTCTCTCCCCCTGGTCTCTCCCACCCTGCTCTCTCTACCCCCTTGTTTCACCCAACCTTGTCTCTCCCATTCTCCCTTGTCTCCCACACCCTTCTATCTCTCTCCCACACTTCTCTTTCCCATTCTCCACTGTCTTCCCCCTTCTCTCTCCCCTTCTCCCTTGTCTCCCCCACCCTTCTCTTTCCCCTCTTGTCTCTCCACTTCCCCTTGTCTCCCCCTTCTCCATTGTCTCTCCCCTTCTCCCTTATCTGTCCAACTCCCCATTGGCTCCCTACACCATTGTCTCTCCCTCCACTCTTGTCTCTCCCCTTCTCCATCCCCCTTGTCTCAACCCTCTTCTCTCTCCCCCTCTCTCCTACCGCTTGTCTCTCCCCTGCCCCATAACTCTTACCTTCCTCTTGCCTCTCCCCCTGCGGATCTCGAGGAGAGTCTGTTCGCCTGCGCCGCGCTCGCACGCTAGCACAGCCCTTCCTTTTTTAAGTGACGGGAGAGCGCTCAGGCGCCGTGCGCGCGCGATGAGCAGACCCAGCATGCTGCCGGCGACCTATGGCCGCGTGCCCACAGAAGGGGCACGGCGTGCCACAGGTTCGCCACCACTGCCAGAGAGGGTAGCAGCGGGGCTCGTTATTAAAACCACTTAAAATATACATAATAATCTTACATTTAAGACAAGGACTTCAGTGAGCTAGTTATCCATTATTTAGATTACTTTTTATATTCAAATTAGAGTTAACGTATTCCAAAGATATTGGCTCTATATTTCTGTATCTAAATGTTATTGAATCTTTTCATATATGTATCTCTCACATCTGTAGGCACATATTAGAGTGTTCAATACTATATTCCCCTACTATCCACATAAATCCTCATTAAAATAATTATAACATTGATACAGGTATCTGAAAAAAACTATTGTATGATCCAGTTTCTTATGGTCTTGAATACACTATTCTCAAGGTACTTTAAAAACCTTAAGTTTAATCTAAGTTATTATAATGTTCAGTACGGTGTTCTCTTTTCCATATAAAACCACACCGGTACAGGTACCTAAAGAAACTATCGTATGACCCAGCCCCTCATAACCTTGTATACGCTATTCTCCTTTTCCAGGCTTTATGAAGGATCTTGAGGGAATTACCCTTTACTAAGATCTATGTATGCCTCAGGTATTCTATGATACCAGCATATCACACACCGTCAGCCCCTTCTACACACACTGTCCCTGTCTAATGACGTATGAACCCGACTCATGTTTTAACCACATGATCAGCAGGGTCTTGTTAGGGGCTCGAACACCGTGATATTTGTGTCACAGTGATGTTAATGATTTATTATTACAAATTCATTTTAGAAATGAGAGGTTTTGCTGCTCATAGTGGTGGTCCCCGAAATACCCTCAACAATATTTAAGAAAGCTGCTAAGACCCTCGTTTTTTTTTTAAGTGATCCAAAATAAAAGTTTGTATACCACTGGTCTATTATATAATGACTGATTAAGAAAAATATGTAAATATTTTTTTCCTTGCTGCATTAGAAAGAACATTTTTAACAACCACATTAAATTGTACAGGGAAGTTGTACAAAGAAAAAAAAATATGGATGAAAACATTGAGACTGACCAGCAGCCCAATTAAATTAGAAGCCCGCAGTAGCATTGGGGCACTCGCAAGCCTTGCGGGCCGAAATCTCACGCATCTACATAGCGATTAAATTAGGATGACACGCGACCGGCTTTGCTGCAGTCCAAAATCATAAATCATGCTGCGCTCCATAAATATTTTAGGCGCGAATGCGCTAAGTGATTCAAACTCGCAATTCCGGCTCAGACAGAGCCAATATGAAAACAGTTATCGTGACATCACTGCGGGAAACAAGATCGGCTGTCAATCAATTGTGCGATCGGCGCTCGAGTTGCGATCGGCCACGCAGTTCAAATATCAATAAATAAAATATATTAGAAAAATATAATAATAAATATAATATTTCCGCACCTGTGAGTTCTATGACATGTATTAACACATAAAATTCCAGTATCATTATAACACAATTAATACACAAAGAAACATGAATTTTCATTGCCTATTTTAGGGATTGACAATATTCTAATAATAATATTACTAATTTATATAACTTTATTTTTAATTTACAATACAGTATGGTGTATATATTTGAATTTACAGTGCTAAGATGAAGTTAGTAGACCCTTTGCGAGCACTACCTAGTGCTCGCAGTTAAAACTGATACACTTGCGACTTGCGTGATTGTCCTCAGGGGGTTGGCCCGTCCTTTGCACGCAGCTGAATAGAGCGCCGTCATGAGGGCGCAGAGAAATGAGCTCTAATGACGCTCTGCGCTCCAGCTTGTATCCCAGCCTGCTTGGCAAGGTAAGGGCCTCACAGTACACACTGCTCTATATGTACAATACACGCTACTCTATACATACAGTACACACTGCTCTACATATACAGTACACACTACAAGTTACACATACAGTCCCTGGGTATTTTGGGTGTCCCTGGGCACTCTGGTCATCCAACAAGGATGTGTAACTTGTAGAGTGTACTGTACTGTATATGTAGAGCAGTGTGTACTGTATGTGTAGATTAGTGTTTATTGTATGCGGATAGCAGTGTGTTCTGTCAGCCCCTTACCTTGCCTAGCAGGCTGGGATGCAGACTGGAGCGCAGAGCGTCATCAGAGTGCAGATCTCTGTGTCCTGATGATGGAGCGCTATTCAGCTGAGCGTGAAGGTCGGGTTGCCCCGCAGGGGAATTCATTGCAATGTAATCGCAATTTGACATTGACACATGTACGGAATCGGAAATTCAAAGGCTTTGAGTGAGCGTAGCCCGAAGTTTCAACAATCGAAGGGAACTTAAGCTGTGTGCTCGCAAACATTTTGCGGCCCGCAAAAATGGGCTTTACAAGGCTAATTTAATCGCCCTAACTGCTGCGGGCTGCTATGCGAGACAAATATGTCCAATTTAATAGGGCTGTAAGAGTATAATAAAAAGTCATTAAGTACGTTTTTTATTAGAAAAAAATCCTGCCACTTTTGTGAGAGGAGCGTTTACATTCCTGTAGAGCTATGGTTGCATCTATTGATGCAAACTACGTGCTGCTGGGCCTGAGAGTGGGAAGGGGCATGGTGTCAGTTTCAATCTGATCTAAAAAGAACTTCTGACTTCTCCCTCTTCTTCCATTCCTCTCTCGGCAGATATATAACAAAATATACCCCTTTGATCTAGCATGTGAAGTCACAAACACAAAATGGATTCCTGTAGTCACAAACAGAGTCTTCTGATTTTTTTAAAAATGTTTTGTTTTTGTTCCTAGCTTATAAAGCAGCTGATGTTGTTAGATTGTTTTATACTTCACAACAATCTACTGTTAAGCTAGTATAATACTGAAATTGACAGCACACCCCTTCCCCCTCACTGGCCCAGAATCAGACTCCTTGCTTCAGGAAATACAACCATATCTCTCCAGAAATGTAACCTCCCCTCACACACACACACACAACGTCTACCTATGTACCATGGATTCACCAAAGGACTGTTGATTCATCTGTTGGGATTAAGGCGCTTTTTATTACAATTTATTTCATTTAATTTAGTTTCAGGCTTTTTTTGTAATACCAGCATTTCCTTGGACCACCTGAATGAAGCTTGCGGATTGAGGGTGGTCCACAGACCACAGTATGAGAACCTCTGCTCGGAACTATATTAAAAGGAGCTGTGCCTTCAGGAACATTACTCATAATCACTGGATCAGATGTCTCAGGAAACCTGATGTTAATTACTTCTTACAACTAATTGGGCTAGAAAGTAATTAGACTCTTTCCTTTGTAGTAAAAAAGGAGTCAGCATATTCACTGTGTGATGAAATAAATGTATTGATTCACTATACTGTGCATTAGCTGGACACTTCAGCATATGGCCTTTTAGTTTACAGTTACTTCTCCCTGCTTGTAAATATTTTATTCATATTAATAGCAATAAGTATAGAGTTTTGAAGTCAGTAAATACTGATGTTAATGAAGGGAAATAATATAGCATACATCCATTCTATTAACCCTTCTGCTTCTATCACATTTACATTATACAAATATAAACAATTAAGAAAATATTAGTGTGTGGTCCAGATAATTTATGGTCTCAGTGTTGTGATTTTTTTTAATTTTCAGTGATTTTGGCTGTACATCCTGGCATTTGTACACCGATTAGGTCTAAGCCACAGTACTATTAAACAATGTGAAGGGATGTAAAATGTTGATACCAGGGTAGTCCTCCGGCACTAGAATCTTTTTACAATATTTTAGTTGAATGCAGATGGATTATTGAGTGGCTCGGTCATTTTGATTTATTTAATTCTGCTAGCTTTCAATCTTGCATGGTGCTTTGGGAAAACACCATGGACACTGGATTCTAAGCTCAAAGACAGGGCCCTCCATTGTTTGTAAAATGTTAATATTGTTTTTGGCGTAAGTTTTTGGTGCAGCGTCATCAGGGTTACACCATGTAATTTGTATGATACGCACATTTTTTGCTTCATGAAATGCATCTACCTTAATAGGGGAACTAGGGTTAAGCCTTAAAAATGACTGCCATATTAAATGAACTATGTGCATCTAATGAAACATACTGAATATTAAAGTGTGGAATATAGCGTATACTTGCAACTTCAGATACCAAGCTATTCTCTTAGTATGTAGTAGAAATTAAGATTGTTACTAATGTGGGCCATACAGACTATAACATATAATAGTTGTCAAACTACAAAACGTTGTCACGCAAAAGTGAGGGACGCAGTTCACGAGGGTTCGCATTTGCGGAGGTGGAGGCTCGCACATCAGCTGCAATGAGCCGAAGGCTTATTGCAGGCTGCAAATGCGGAGATGGAGGCTCTATGGCGCCTCACAAGCGATTACAAACACCCACAGAAGAGGGACTAAATACGGACTTACACAAAAAAATACAAACCACAGGACTTCGGAAAAAAAATTACAAACTTGCAAAAATACAACCTTAACAGCCGAATCGTGCACTGCGGAAAGCATAAAAAAAACAATAAATACACACAGAAATGAAATAAAAACCTTACCCACAGCAAGGGGGGGACACCCAGGAGGTCTGGAAGTGAGGTTACACCTCAATTTAAGTCCAATTTACAGAGTTTAGACACTCGAAAATCCACTAAGCGAGATTAAAAATAGGCGCCGAAAAAAACAAAAACGAGGCTACACGGCCACTAAAGCCGCAAAACACTGCCAAGCATATACATTAGTAACGAGGTACAACATACACTATTAGTAAGGACGCTAAATCATCCACACCCGCATACCACCTACACATTCGCCGCCATTTTACAACACTACAACACAATTGGAAGTACACAGCTACACTAACGGCTTCCACTCGTGCAAGCAGCCTATTTACACTACACACTTCACACATTGCTGACACTTACACGTCAGCTCAATAACACTGCATGCTACAGGAACATCAAAACAGATTGTCAGCCCTTCAGCACATTGCTTGCTGCATATATTAATTACAAATAGGTAAAGTATATTAATTTATTATTTAATTAATTAATTAATTAATTATCAAGAAAAAATACATATACACAAAAAAAAAACATCACAGTATCACAATAAACCACAAAGCCCTTCACCGCGCGCCATACAAGGAGCGCCAACGGTGCTCATAGGACACAAACTACACCATGGTAGAGGCTTGCAATAAGCGCAGAAAGGAGATCAGCGCACACCTTACAATGACAGCAAAAGCCCCTTTGATAACAAAAAATACACCAACCCAAAGGCTCGCAATGAGTGCCGAAAGTGCTCATTACGAGCCACGCGATGAGCGCCAAAGGCACTCAGCGCGAGGCTCGCAATGAGCGCCGAAGGATCTCCAGACGACCAAAACACTTACTGTCTGTGGCAAACAGCATTACCTGCCTTACAATTTTATTGCCCTGTCATTTTTGACGGGCAAGTCGCTAGTACAATTATAAATAAGATACAGAGTCTAAAATACATTGAGGACTTTGCTTTATTAAATTAATTATCACCATCTAAAATAACATACTAAGGCCCTCATTCAATTGCGATTTGGCCAATTAAATAGGGCTCTAAATAAGCACATAGTATATTTTTATTGAAGAAGTTTTTAGTTAGTGAAAACCTTGCTTTTGGATAGATGCTTACTAACTAAAAACTTCTTTAAAAAAATATGTTATGTGCTTATTTAGAGCCCTATTCAATTGGCTGAATTGCAATTGAATGAGGGCCTAAGTATTCAATGGTATAATTTTGGGCCCTCATGAAACAGGAAAAAGACTCAGGAATAATATGCAATATATTATAGATGTTTTTGGTGATATTGGATCTATAGCACATACATATACATTTGGTTTACTGGCAATTAATCCTTTTAACACGTTATTAGAGCAGGGCACTATCTCACTTATCAATAATCTTAATAATTTTAATTTCCTTTCAACATAATTCTATCATATTATTATTCATTTGTCATCTGGATCCTGCCAGTATAAATCCACATATCTAGTTATTTTTGAATATTATCTTTAATCCTCTTGTGAGATTTTATGCTTAGGTTGTCACTTCTGTACTTACAGAAAAGACTGCATTAATATAAATATTTTTTATTTTGTTTTTTGATATACAGTTACACTTAATGTGCACCCTCTGATATTGTCAGAGACTGCAACAATCTGTTGTAATTTAAAAAGACGGTGGGAGATACCAAGAATAGAGACACACACTTGAAAATATTTAATAGTTTGCGCTATGCCAGAAATAGTCAACTAATTTCCAACCCGGACACAATGATCCAAATATCTCTGTGAAAAGGAAGTCAAGATCTATTATTTATTAGGTATATCAATTTAGATAGACGAAGATAACAGAATGTGAAGAGAAAAAGAGTTAAATGAGATGGGCCCTAGGACGTCTTGATGATAACAACGCTGCAGGAGTTAATGGAATCCCAATTAAACTAATGCAAATCCTATAAGATGATGCTGGGAAAGTTTTGCTCAACAAAGACCAATATACTAGAAAAACTCAACAAAGGCCGATAGACTAGAAAAGGTCAGTCTACATCCCAATCCCCCCCAAAAAAGGCAGTGCCAGTTGCACTCATTTCACATGCAAGCAAGGTAATTCTTGAGGTTCTACAAGCTCAGTTCCAACAATATATGGACCGGGAACTACCAGATGTGCAAGCTGGGTTCGACATAGGAAGAGGCACAAGTGATCAAATTGCCACTGGATAATAGAAGTAGCAAGAGAGTTCCAGAAAAGCATTTACTTCTGTTTCACAGACTATTCTAAAGCCTTTGACTGTGTGGATCACAATAAAATGTTCTTAAAGAGACAGGAAACTACAGTGGATATAAAAAGTCTACACACCCCTGTTAAAATGTCAGGTTTCATTTAAGAAACTATCCACCTTTAATGTGACCTATAAACTGTACAACTCGTACAACTTGTTGAAAAACAAACAGAAATCTTTTAGGTGGAGGGAAGAAAAATAGAAAATAAAAATAATGTGGTTGCATAAGTCTGCACACTCTCTTATAACTGGGGATGTAGCTGTGTTCAGAATTAAGCAATCACATTCCAAGTTGTGTTGATAAGGAGTCAGCATACACCTGCCATCATTTAAAGTGCCTGTGATTAACCCCAAATAAAGTTCAGCTGCTCTAGTTGGTCTTTTCTGAAATGTTCTTAGTCGCATCCCACAGCAAAAGTCATGGTCCACAGAGAGCTTCCAAAGCATCAGAGGGATCTCATTGTTAAAAAGTATCGGTCAGGAGAAAATAATTTCCAAGGCATTAGATATACCATGGAACACAGTGAAGACAGTTATTATCAAGTGGAGAAAATATGGCACAACAGTGACATTACCAAGAACTGGAGCTCCCTCCAAAATTGATGAAAAGACGAGAAGAAAACTGGTCTGGGAGGCTACCAAGAGGCCTACAGCAACATTAAAGGAGCTGCAGGAATATCTAGGAAGTACTGGCTGTGTGTTACATGTGACAACAATCTCCCGTATTCTTCATATGTCTGGGCTATGGGGTAGAGTGGCAAAGCGAAAGCGCTTTCTTACGAAGAAAAACATCCAAGCCAGGCTACATTTTGCAATGTGGTGTTATGGTCTGATGAAACCAACGTTGAACTTTTTGGCCATAATTCCAAAAGATATGTTTGGCGCACAAACAACACTGCACATCACCAAAAGAACACCATACCCATAGTGAAGCATGGTGGTGGCAGCATCATGCTTTGGGGCTGTTTTTCTTCAGCTGGAACTGGGGCCTTAGTTAAGATAAAGGGAATTATGAACAGTTCCAAATACCAGTCAATATTGGCACAAAACCTTCAGGCTTCTGCTAGAAAGCTGAACACGAAGAGGAACTTTCAGCATGACAACGACCCAAAGCATACATCCAAATCAACAAAGGAATGGCTTCACCAGAAGAAGATTAAAGTTTTGGAATGGCCCAGCCAGAGCCCAGACCTGAATCCGATTGAAAATCTGTAGGGTGATCTGAAGAGGGCTGTGCACAGGAGATGCCCTCGCAATCTGATAGATTTGGAGTGTTTTTGCAAAGAAGAGTGGGCAAATCTTGCCAAGTCAAAATGTGCCATGCTGATAGACTCATACCCAAAAAGACTGAGTGCTGTAATAAAATCAAAAGGTATATTTTTTCTTCCCTCTACCTAAAAGATTTGTTTGTTTTTCAATTGAGTTATACAATTTATAGGTCACATTAAAGGTGGAAAAAGTTCTGAAATTATTTATCTTTGTCTCAGTTTTTTACAGCACAGAAACCTGACATTTTAACCTGGGGTGTGTAGACTTTTTACATCCACTGTATATGTGGATAAAGAAGACACGGTCAGAACCAAACATGGGACAACAGAATGGTTCAAGATCGGAAAAGGTGTACAAACTATTCTGATAGCTGAAAATGAGGGGAAACTATAGGACTTACTGATGAAGGTGAAAGAAGAGAGTGCAGAAGCTTGCCTGCTGCTCAATGTTAAAAAAAAATGAAGATCATGGCAAACAGCAATATCCGTTCCTGGCAAATAGATGGGGAAGAAGTGGAGGCAGTGACAAATTGTATTTTCCTGAGATCCCAAATCTCTGCAGACAGTGACTGTAGCAATGAAATTAAAAGAAGTATGCATAGTATAAGTATGGTATTCAGAGTAGTAACATACAGATGTGAGAACTGCACCATAAAGAATTCTGAGCGCCGTAGAACTGACGCCTTTGAAATCAAGACAAACTGTTCACTGGAAGGTATGATCATGAGGCTGAAGGTCAAATATTTTGGCCATATCATGAGAAGACAGGATTCCTTAGAGACGGCTCTGATGTTGGGAGATTGAAGGCACTCAAAGAAGGGGAAGGCAGAGATGATGAAATTGATGAGATTAATAAAGCAACGAACATGAGCCTGATTGAGCTCAGAGAGGCAGTGGCAGACATGTGCCTGGTGTGCTGCAGTCCATAAGGTTACAGAGAGTTGGACACAACTCAGTGGCTAAACAACAACAACAATATAAATTTAACATATATTATGTATCTGCATTAGCAGGTATTTCTGCAGTGCCTGTTAGAGTCCAATACTTAAAAAAATCCCCAGGCATGACACATAATTGGGATATTATCACTGGCATATATAGTAAGCTGTGAATCTCCATATTTTAGCTTCTAGAGGAGAAGGATTGGCCAACAGCTTTCTGTTGATCCATGTAGTTATGGGGTGGTGGTTTGTGGACTAGAAACTGACCACATTGATGACATTTACATGTATGGTGTCCCATTAAATAGACACTGCCATCTGGTAACAAAGTGAAGCAATGAGATTATTGTTAACATTGACATTATCACATATATATTTTATGATGTTAACAAATATTGGTTCAGCTATATTGCTCTAAAACAGTGGTTCCCATATTTCATCGAACTCCAAAATGGGCAGATTTAGGTCTAATAATGTGTTAATGCAAGTGTAACCACACATAAATTATGGCCTGCTTGGGGGTCCCTGATGAAAGGTTTGGGAACCACTACTCTAAAATATGTTTTTTGGCCACTTTACAGCAGCTCACATGTAAACATCAATGGTAAATCCTACACAAAATTAACACAGCTATCTGTTAGGGTGACCGAAGATTTCATCATTGCATATTAAGGGAGTGCATTATTGTTACCCCATCACAAATCTCAGGAGCACATAGAGAAGCTCCCCTTATCAGTTCTTTAGAGGTCTAGGGAAACTCCAATCTTCTTATAACAGTCAGTGTCAGAGGCCATGAGCGGGCTAGGTGGAGGAATCTAGGAACCTTCCTCGTCATTATTAAAATTAAACAAGATGTGTCAGAGTAAGTAGACTCCATCACATATGGTTCATAGCACATAAGGCTGAGAACAAGATATAAAAGACTAGTCCCATATTAACAATATGCTCTTTTGAAGAACTACAATGATAAGAGGCACATTTGGAGGCACAATTGGTTACTTTTGAAATGTCACAACCATTAACTAAGATAGGATTAGCATCAGTTTGGAAGATTCCTGTCTGGAAAAAAAAGAGCTAAACAATGTCATGCTACCATCGCTAAATACAATTTGTACATCATAATTCATAGATTAAAGACTGGTCCTATCCTGTTATGCTGGCGCATCACAAGGCAGCAGCAGTGGCGTTGAGCATCTGCTAGATGGAGCTGCCGATATTCCAGTGCCATATCATAGAGTCAAGGCTTAGGCAAACTGTTAAGGTTGGGGTGAGGGTTAGGGTGAGGGTTAGGCTAACATTATAAGCTTAGAACATAGCAGCGCTACAAAATAACAACAGCGCCATCTAGCGATTGGAGGATGCACTGCAGCGGTGGACCTGTCCCGACAACATAATGGGATAGATCCTAAAGACTTATTTTCTTCAGGATCAAAAAAGATTTTGCCCAATAGCAAATCTATATTTTCAAAAGAACATATTGTAAATATGGTATCAATAAATAAATGTCCATTTATTCCTTGGTCATGTCTGCAATTAGCAATGAAGCTTTAATGGCAGATGTACTGATTAGTTCAACTGGCTATCCCTAGTCACTGTTGTAGTAAAACTAAAGATAATAGATATATACTCATTAAAGTAACAACAAAGCTATGGACATATGCCTTCTCAGTTGTTCCACAGCTTCAGTCTCAAAGTGACATAGTGCTTATTATGTGTCTACTAGCGACAAGAAAATGACAGCAAGAAAATTGTAAGTCAGGGAATGCTGTTTGCCATACAATGTAAGACTTTTGGTTCTCTGAGTACCTTGGGCACTGATTGCGAGCCTCGCTCTGAGCGCCTTTGGCGCTCATTGCGAGGCTCTCTCCATGGTGTATTTTTGGACTTGTGAGCTCCTTCGGGGTAGGCGTTCAGTGCGAGGCTCGCAATGAGCACCTTTGGCGCTCATTGCAAGCCCTGTGCTGAGCGCCTTCTGCGCTGATCGCGAGGCTTGCAATGATCGCCATTGGCGTTCATTGCGAGCCTCTCCCCTCGTGTACTTTTGGTTCTCATCCTGTGCATTCATTGTGAGCCCCGCGCTGAGCGCCTTCGGCGGCGCTCATTGCGAGGCTCTCCTCTGCTATTTGTATTTTTTATGTATATATATATATATATATATATATATATTTTAATAATATTTAATGAAATAATTAATTTGGTGCTCCCTGCCTACGGGTCGTACGGGGTTGTAGGGATGAGCGTCTATGGCGCTCTCCTCCATTAGCGCAAGGAGCGCTTTTGGCGCTCCTTGCCTGGCCGCAATTGCGTCCCTCACTTCACAAGGTTCACCGCAGTTTTAACGTTGCGTTAGCAACTGATTTTGGCAAGCCTGCGCTGCTGACAACTATATATATTATTTAGGTTTTATGCTGTCCTAGGACTCTCAGACAAGTTTATGTACGTCATATATATATATATATATATATATATATATATATATAGTATGTCAGAAAGTGTCAAATACACTTGAAGAAAGAATATCACTGCATATAGACATCATATACAAACATTTATCAATGTGCTGCGCTGTGTCTTGATGCAGCCTGCTGACCCATTAAAATGCGCAGTCCTAGGACTAGTTAGAAACACACCCCTGGTGCTTACAGATATAGGTCCAGTCTCTCTTATATTCTGAATTCTACAGTTTCTACTGTAAGGTATTATAATTGACACACTACTCCAAAACGATATATTGATTTTAGAGTGAAAAATAAAATAATACCACGTTTATTATATTACTTTATTTCCAATTATGTTGCTGTGGGATCTTCCATTTTGGTTTCTGTTAATCAACTATTTAGGTAGGAGGAGTCTTTGGTTACAAAATACATTTCTATCTGCACAAAGGGATTTTGGCATCTTGAACTGTCAGAGCTTTCAGTAGCATTAATGGAGAGCTCATTAGTTTAGAAGTACACAGTCTCCTAACATATAAACAGACAGAATACGATGACAAAAGAAAATTAATGTTTGCAGTAAAGAATAATTTGGTAAAAAATAAAAATGCAACGCTTGTGTTTATTTTTTAATATCTAAAAACAGTATGGCCATTATCAGGTTTAGTTATCTAAAAGACCAGATAGAAAATAAATTACCACAGTGGTCCTTTAAAAGGCCAAGGTAGCCAACGTTTTTTCTTATGCTTTTAAAATATCATGTTTTATACATTACAAAAGTAATGTGTGTGTGAATCAGTGCTCCATAGTGCTCCGTAGAAAAATACATTAAAGTGAGACAGGGTGGGATTACTTTCCTCTCCCTCTATTATGACGTGTGGGAATGTTGGACAGCAACAGCTTCATGCTTTTATCTCCATTCTTTTTAATGTAAAACTAGTTAAATAGGAGACTATTCCTTGGTCGTATTTCATATTTATTCTCAAGATTTGAATTTCAAGGTAAGATCAAACCAATTATGATTTACTTATGTATCGGTTTAGAATTTTTTGTCTTAATTTAGTAAAATATTGTCCATCCCAAAAATGTGCAGTACTTATGACATGTTCTTAAATGTAAAATGTATAATAGACGGACTGTAGCTAGAATGTCCTTGTAATTCCTTCAGCTGCCCCCTAACCCATGTGACATTGATACTCTCACGGCTCCAACGCTCATGTGTTATTACTTATAACTGGGACAGCAGTGCAATGTTATGTTCTACCCCCTCCCTTCCATATATTTCACTATACTACCTACCAGCCATTCCTTTCAACCTAATGTGATTCCAAATTCTCTGTTTACAGTGAATATGTAAATGACAACGAAGAAGTTCCAAATAGGGTATCATTTAAAACAAGAAGCAATAAAAAGTACTTTATCAATTGAATGTTACTTAAAAATAGGGATGTAGCGTGTTATCCTTAAGCATTGTGTGCGCGCACTGTTGGGAGTGAGGGATGCTGTTTATCCCTCCCACTGGAGATCAGATTGATGGATCTTTCAAGGGGGGGGGGGGGGAGTGATTTGCCCCCCCCCCCCCCCCAAAAGGTCCCCCAATCTGATCTCCTACCCCTCACCACCCACAGGTGCCCCATTCAGATCTCCGCCCCCCTGCCTCCCCCTAGATCTTGATATATATGCTGCTAACTTCAGTAATACACCATAACACAACAGAGGCCAGTGGGAGGGGTATACAGCATCCCTCACTTGCGACAGTGTGCACACACGATGTGTAAGGATAACACGCAAGATCCAAAAATAGTATTTTCTTATAGTAAAATAACATTGAAGTTTACCATTTTTAACGGTCAGTCAGCCTTTCTTATCCACCCACAAACTGAGATTCATAACTTTTGTTAAAGAGACATATTCAGTGCAGTTGCCCATACTAAAATAAACTAGGCATGCTCAGTGTGCACTAGACCCAGTGCCTCAGGAATTAATGACACTGATCTCTCAATAACAAATCATACAAATCTTGTGTGTGTGTGCGGATAAAAAGGATGACTGACAGCTCAAAATGGTAATCTTCAATGTTAGCTAAATGTAGGAAAATAAATAACATTCAGCTGAAAAGTGCATGTTATTACCTGTATTTTTAAATTGTTCCATATCTGGAACTTAACTTTAAGTTAAAGTACACAATACCAGCTGCCATAATTGTCACCTTTCATAATTAAAGTGAATACTGACCATTGTAAATACAAAATCTATAGAAACGGGGCCTCATGCACAAAATGTGACCTAATTTTTAGTTATAGGTGCAGGAAAGTAATATAAATGGAATTCTTATTCAACACAGATACAATACAAATAGTATTATTGTAACCTCCCTCCACTTGGAACCTAAGGAGTTGTTACCAGTCAGCCTTTACATGCACACACACTTTATAGTATCTCGTCCCATTAGTTTGTCCCCAGATAATTTGTAGTTGTTGTTTCCATTCCCTGCTCTACTTGATAATGTTACTCCAGTATCCTCGCTCCTGCTCTTACCTTCCCAGACCTCCTCCCTCCTGCTGTCCCTGTCTGTCTCTCCTCCTCCTCCTCCTCCCCCAATGTCTCCAGTAGTCAGTGAGAGCTCTGCTAGGAAGGGCAGTGTGTGCGGCTCCTCTGCTGCCTCCTCTCCTTTTCATGCCTATTTTAGTCACTGAGCAGCTTCTCCTGTCACTGACAAACTTTCCCGGGACTCAGGGGGAGCCAGCCCGGACTGCAGAGCCAGGTAAGGGGGCAGGAGAGCAGGCAAGGACTGGGGAGGAGAGGCATGGGGTCTGGGCACTGACAGGTCAGGACACTCCATACTGGGCTAAACTTGGGGTGTGAGGTGATGCAGACTGCCAGATCTACTAGACCTGCACATGACACTGAGAGCAGTACAAGAAGTGGTTGCTGCACATGACACTGGGAGCAGTATAAGAAGTGGGTGCTGCACATGACACTGGGGGCACTAGGATAAATGGGTGCTGCACATGACACTGGGAGCAGTACAAGAAGTGGGTGCTGCACATGACACTGGGAGCACTAGGATAAGTGGGTGCTGCACATGACACTGGGAGCAGTACAAGAAGTGGGTGCTGCACATGACACTGGGAGCAGTACAAGAAGTGTCTGCTGCAGATGACACTGGGAGCAGTACAAGAAGTGGGTGCTGCACATGACACTGGGAGAAGTACTAAGAGAAGTGGGTGCTGCACATGACACTGACAACTACAAGAGGTGGCTGCTGCCCATGACACTGGGAGCAGTATGAGAAGTGGGTG
The DNA here is from genome assembly GCA_027410445.1 of Discoglossus pictus. Lineage (NCBI taxonomy): Eukaryota > Metazoa > Chordata > Amphibia > Anura > Alytidae > Discoglossus > Discoglossus pictus. The sequence goes on from CM050165.1 coordinate 236,497,947, forward strand.
CTGCACATGACACTGGGAGTACTAAGAGAAGTGGGTGCTGCACATGACACTGACAGAACTAGAAGAGGTGACTGCTGCACATGACACTGACAGCACTACAAGAGGTGGCTGCAGCACATGACACTGACAGAACTAGAAGAGGTGGCTGCAGCACATGACACTGACATAACTACAAGAGGTGGCTGCAGCACATGACACTGACATAACTACAAGAGGTGGCTGCAGCACATGACACTGACAGAACTACAAGAGGTGGCTGCAGCACATGACACTGACAGCACTACAAGAGGTGGCTGCAGCACATGACACTGACAGAACTAGAAGAGGTGGCTGCAGCACATGACACTGGGAGCACTACAAGAGGTGACTGCTGCACATGACAATGGGAGCACAACAAGAGGTGACTGCTGCACATGACAATGGGAGCACAACAAGAGGTGACTGCTGCACATGACACTGGGAGCACAATGAGGTGGCTGCTGCACATGACACTGACAGCACAACAAGAGGTGGCTGCTGCACATGTCACTGACAGCACAAGAGGTAGGTGCTGCACATGACACTGACAGCACAGCAAGAGATAGTTACTGCACATGACGCTGACAGCGCAACAAGAAGTGGCTGCTGCACATGACACTGACAGCGCAACAAGAAGTGGCTGCTGCACATGACACTGACAGCACAAGAGGTAGCACTAGGAGAGGTGGCTTCCTGCACATGTCACTGACCTCACTAGAAGTGGTTGCTGCACATGTCACTGACAGCACTAGAGGAAGTGGTTGCTGCACATGTCACTGACAGCACTAGAGAAAGTGGTTGCTGCACATGACACTGACAGCACTAGAAGAAGTGGTTCCTGCACATGTCACTGACAGCACTAGGAGAGATGGGTTCCTGCACATGACACTGACAGCACTAGGAGAGGTGGCTTCCTGCACATGACACTGACAGCACTAGGAGAGGTGGCTTCCTGCACATGACACTGGGAGCACTAGGAGAGGTGGCTTCCTGCACATGACACTGACCTCACTAGAAGTGGTTGCTGCACATGTAACTGACAGCACTAGAGGAAGTGGTTGCTGCACATGTCACTGACCGCACTAGAGGAAGTGGTTGCTGCACATGACACTGACAGCACTAGAAGAAGTGGTTCCTGCACATGACACTGACAGCATTAGGTGAGGTGGCTACCTGCACATGACACTGGGAGCACTAGGAGAGGTGGCTTCCTGCACATGACACTGACATCACTAGAAGTGGTTGCTGCACATGTCACTGACAGCACTAGAGGAAGTGGTTGCTGCACATGTCACTGACAGCACTAGTGGAAGTGGTTGCTGCACATGACACTGACAGCACTAGGAGAGGTAGCTTCCTGCACATGACAGTGGGAGCACTAGGAGAGGTGGCTTCCTGCACATGACACTGACAGCACTAGGAGAGGTGGCTTCCTGCACATGACACTGGGAGCACTACAAGATGGGGCTGCTGCACATGACACTGACGGCACTAGGAGAGGTGGCTGCTGCACATGACACTGACCGCACTAGGAGAGGTGGCTGCTGCACATGACACTGACAGCACTAGGAGAGGTGGCTGCTGCACATGACACTGACAGCACTACAAGATGGGGCTGCTGCACATGACACTGACAGCACTACAAGATGGGGCTGCTGCACATGACACTGACAGCACTACAAGATGGGGCTGCTGCACATGACACTGACAGCACTAGGAGAGGTGGCTTCCTGCACATGACACTGGGAGCACTACAAGATGAGGCTGCTGCACATGACACTGACAGCACTAGGAGAGGTGGCTGTTACACATGACACTAACAGCACTAGGAGAGGTGGCTTCCTGCACATGACACTGGTCACACCAGAAGAAATGGCTGCTGCACATGACACTGACAGCACTAGGAGAGGTGGCTTCCTGCACATGACACTGGTCACACCAGAAGAAATGGCTGCTGGTATTAGTATTTTATATCAAGAGCACTGTAGAATTAGTAACAGACTAGAGAATGAAGGAGCATAGCATTGTATTGTTTGCATCTAAATACTGCTACACAAGTGTGCTCTGTTTTATCACTGGCTTCCCTGGGGGTTACTATTCATGTGATATCTCAGGAAATCCCTATGTCCCCTGTGATATGTAACCTGAGACTGTACATCAATTACAGTGCATTGGTAGTGCAGTATTATCTTGCTCTATATATTGTGCAGCCTTTCTGTATAGCCAGTGGGTACAGTATATACAAATATAACAATTCACATTTGTCATAAACTATTGCATGTTACTTAAAACATTGTGATACTAACATGTTATAGTTACTATATGTTATACAAATTAAAGATCATTTTACTGATTTATTACAGTGATACAGAAAGCTTTGTTGAATGTTCTTGTGGTAAGATTACATTACAGGATCTATTTGAGATATGAAAACTATAAGTATCCTATGGCCTAGATCAGGGATTCCCAAGCTGAGGCTCATTTATTTCTAGTAACACATTTAGATGGCGTTGTGCTGCCAATCCGTGTCGCTGCCTCTGGTGTAAATGTAATAAGGAAATGTGAGTGTTATGGAGTCACACATAGGATGTGACTTGTAAGGGTGTAAAAATGATGGAATCATGCATGTATAGACTGAAGCTTGCAATTGTGTATACCTACTAAAGGTTTGCAATGGTACAGAAACACAGTGGATTTATATATATATATATATATATATATATATATATACAAATTTATGCGTCTTTCTCATAATATTACAAGGATCTAGGAAGCGCAATCTTCCTTTTTAGCGTATGTCGTATATCACTGATTTCACTTATCCTCATTGTTTATTATATTTTATCTTCTTTAACTTTGCTACAAACTAGCATAGTATCATGTTGTTTAATTAAATAAACATTTCCTTATAAACATTTATACTAACTAGAAATCATTGGAGGTTGGTTAATTAGGCCCATGAATTGATATCAAAGTGTCAAATTATTGGCATTTATGTGATTACACCAAATTAGTAATTTACTGTAATTATAGGTAAGAAAAATATTTTGGGAGAAAGTGTAATGTCATAGGGAAAAGGGTTTTGAATTTAAGCATAAAGTTTTCCAATTTCTCAGGAATTAAAGCTGTAGCGTGCCAGGCATATGTTTAATCTTTATGATTGCTTATAAAGTATTTAACTATAAAATGTATAATAAAACTAAATCATGTTCATACAATTAAAAACATCAAAATAATAAGGAAACGTTATGATTAAAATATGATTCCATAATAGCTAGACTAAGGAACTTTGATAAATCACTGTGTTGGCGTGTTCTTACTTTGCTTTTTAGGTGAGAATATGTGTACCTGCCCAGAGATATTATAATGACAAGGAAGCTATTTACTGTACATGCTTTACTTACACTATCTAACCAGTATTGCAGTATAAAAATGAAGACTTGGGCAGTTACCTGCTGTTTTGCTTTTTCTGTTTCCTACTTTCCCTATGTAACTTCTCCTTATCCTATATGCACTAACATAATATAGTTGAATTGGACATAAAATATTAGATACTGAAGGGCACAACACAGTACATCAGAGAATATTAGTAAAAATAGATCTTGCTGATCCAACACATTTTGAAACTTGAGAATTGAATGCTGCAAAACAGAGCTGAAGTGTCAATCAGTTAGTATAATATATATATATATATATATATATATATATATATATAAACACATATAAACAAAGCACTAGTTCTGATTTTGAAACAAAATGATATATATCTATATATATATATATATATATAACAGTTGCTTGAAAGGACCACTGTGGTCCTATATTTAAACTATCTTCATTTAAAAATAGGCAAAAGGTTTTAGAATATAAAAGAAATAATACAGCCTCCCATGTTTTATATTAAATTATGCTGCAGCGACATGTGCTATAATGGTTTCTGCTGCTCATTGAATTCAAAGGACATTTCTATCTGTACTTTCAGCTGGTCTAATGGAAAGTTCATTAGTTTACAAGAAGCATCCTACTAGTAGCATACAGATTTAGCCCAGAAAAATAAATAGAACTACCAGTGAATAATTGCATATTAAAATTACAATAAAATGTAAAAATGTAAAGGCTGTTTTTATTTATTGCTTTCTAAAAAAAATTATCACATTTACTTTTTCAATAGACAATTTAGACTACAGTGGTCCGTTCAACAGTGTTTAGTTTTATATCAATAATTTCACATTAAAACACCTGTGATTTCCTCAATTTACATACTGAAACAATTTGATGCTATAATGCAGTGGTTCCCATCAGTTGATCCTAGCACCAGCCCCAGTACCTAAATTATCTGCTGGTCCTGAAATAGCTGCATTTAAATTGTACTATATTAAAACCAGTGCACCATTGGATAAAAATGTAGTGTTGCATGTGATCATGATTATTTACCGGACCCCTGAATGCCAAGATTTAAAAAATATACTTTAAAGAAATAGTATTGAGAAAGTATAAAAAATGGGATTATTTGTTGTAATGGATTGTTCCTTTGCCACAGCATTAGATCGTTCATAATTATATACTTACTGGCGACTTGCCCCCCCTCCTAACTTGCGGGCCTCGCAATGAGCTCATTGCAAGCGTCGGCCAACCCGTGTCTCTTTGCCCCCTCCCCTGGGTCTTTTTCCTCCCTCTCTGACCCCTGTGTCTCTATTTCACCCTGCCACTACCTCCCCTGTGCCTCTTTCCTCCCCACTACCTCCCCTGTGCCTCTTTCCTCCCCACTCCCTCCCCTGTGCCTCTTTCCTCCCCACTCCCTCCCCTGTGCCTCTTTCCTCCCCACTCCCTCACCTGTGCCTCTTTCCTCCCCACTCCCTCCCCTGTGTCTCTTTCCACCTCTTTCCCCCTCTCCCTCCCCTGTGTCTTTCTCCTCCCTCCTCTGTGCTCCTGTTTCCATTTACGGGTGTGAAACCATTTGCGGGCTTGGGAAATTGATCATTTTCCCCAAGCCCTAAATGTGCTTCCGATTTACAGGCTTGAAAAAAAAAGTTACGGCTTTACGGCCTCCATTTTTTTGCTCGCTCAGCCATTTTCAGACCTCCCAAAAACGCCAATTAAATATCAAATTAGCTTGCAACCTCACTTACTGGCTCCCTGTCTCTCCCCCTGTGTGGTGTGTGAGGTTGTAAGTTTTTAATTGGCGTCTTTTGCGTGTCTTCCGTCGGCTTCCGAGTTAGGGGTTGAAAAAAAATGGCGGCCGTTAAAGCTGTAATTCGCAAGCCGTTTGGAGTCTCTCCCCTCTTCATGCCAGTCACGTATGCGCCTCGCAATGAGTGCCTTCGGCGCTTATTGCAGCCCCTGTCAAACCCGTTACTTTTGGGCCTCACAATGTATCAAATACTGGACATAGATATAACTTAATAACCGGTATTTCCTTGTCTAGTCCTTTTCATCTTAGACATATCATTGCTAGCTATACTAGCGGGTGTCTGTGTAACAGAGGTGAACATGAAGCCTCTGCCAATGTTGCATATTCATGAGCTTTGTCTGTCTGATTTGTGCACGGTTCTGTGAAGATAGGCAGACCCAGGGCTTAGAATTTGTTCCAAAGCCTATCTGTGTCCTGTATTGGTGACAACTTCTGCGTTCACATTGTGAAGAATTAGATTTCTAAAACACATATAGGAAGGGAACAACCTTTCTCCAAGGAAGCTTTAAGTCCTATTTTACTTTAATCTTTACAGTTACTTAAAAAATTTGCTGTTTGGGGAAAACTTAAATTAACAGCATTAGCATCAGCAATATGCATATAAACATCTGCTAGTACCGTATAAGCCGCACTTTTTTTGCAAGATTGGAAATTACAATGCGGCTTATATTTGTGTCCGTAAAAAAATGATTGCTGATCTGCGGGCTTGAGACCATTGCGCAATTAATTCTAATGTCATTCATCGCTTTCCACATATTTTACAGTGCAGTATTGATTTTTAATTTAGCATTTACGGGGCTACATTTAACCCACTTGTGGGTCCTATTTGGAACCCATAGGATTTTCTTTTACATTTGCCATTTACGGGTGTGAGTGCCTGCGGAATTGTAGCAATTGAAAAGCGATTTGTGATTTTAGCTATTGTAATGTTCTGCAAGCTGCGATTTTCGGCCTGTAACCCACAAAAGAAGTTATCATATATACTGATTAGAAAGCATGTTTCTCTCCAATCTTTAGGGTGCGGCTTATATTAGGATATTATCTTTTTTTCTTTTTTCCCCTTGAATTTCACGGGTGCGGCTTATATTCGGGCTAATACAGTATATAGTGGCTGACATATTAGTAATCCTTCCTGTTCCGTGTCTATGGGGCAGGTAGAAAGCAGAGAAAGTGGTATGTTCAGCTTTGCCTGAGGGCAAAAGTTTAAAATACTTTATTTAAAGGGAATCTGTCACCTCAATTTGTTGTTTTTTAAGCCGTTCTTAAAGAGTATGAAACAAATATATTGTCTAGCCATTTGATTCTATAGTGAATAATTTCTGAGAGCATTAGCTTTTGGTTGTATTCCTGTGGAAATGTGTGGTTCCTGAATACTAATTGGCTAGATCAATGTGCTAACTAGTACCACAGTATGCTAGTCTGTCTCTTTGGAATGCCCTCTAAGGTTATCATGCAGTTATATAACTTCCACCATTCCTAACAAATACTCTGAGCCTCAAATTAGCATGTTGAGATGCACATTAGCATAAAGGAGCAGAACAATCAATGCTGAATATGTCAGGAATGGATCACTGTAGAGACAATCAGCTAGTACAATTTAGAAACTGCTTTTAATCCTTTTCCAACTTTTGGGGTAGCAGTATCCCTTTAACTTACTTATGTCTATATGAAACACTTCTAAATAAATTAGTAAATAATAGTTTTGTGATATCTGCAGTAAAACAGGAAATCAATAGAAATAAATTAATCATTCAGACCTCAAGAATAGTCTTAATGAGCGGAGGGTATTTTTGTAAACTGATAAATTATGGTAAATATAGGATACAAGTTTAAAGGACCACTGTAATATTCTAACATTGCTTATTAATAAAATCACATACATAGTTGTCAGTAGGCAGGCTTGGCAAAACCCGTTGCTAATGCTGCGGCCAGGCAAGGAGCGCCAAAGGCGCTCCTTGCGCTGGTGGAAATGAGCGCCATAGGCGCTCATAACCTACGACCCCGGACCACTTTCGGACCGCAAATGCATTTGTGGAGGCTCCCACGTTGGCTGCAATGAGCCCAGGACTCATTGCACACCGCAAATGCCGACAAAACACCCAATGACTAAATACAGACCTACGCAAAAAATACGAGCCGCAGGATTTACAAAAAAAAATTGCGTACTTACAGAAAAAAAAATACGAGCTGCAGACTCCATTTCGACCTTAACGGACAACCCGCGCACATCCAAAAACATTAAAAAAACACAAAATACACACAAAAAACAAATAAAAAATTACCCACAGCATGGGGGGACACCCAGGACGTCTGCAAGACAGGTTACACCTCCATTTCAGTAGAATTAAAAAAGTGTAGACACTCCAAAATCCCCTAAGCAACACCTAAAGCCGCAAAACACTGCCAGGCACATACGACTTTTACTAAAACCCGTAAGACCTACAACATACACCTTTAGCAAGGACGCTAAATCATCCAAACCCACGTACCACGTATACATTCGCCGCCATTTTACAACACTAACTTACACAATGCAGAAGTACACAGCTACACTAACGGTTTCCCCTCGCGCACGCAGCCTATTTACACTACACACTGCACACATTGCTGACACTTACAGTGCAAATCTACATTGGATGCTGCAGGAACATCAAAACAGATTGTTAGCTCTTGAGACCATTGCTTGCAGCATATATTAATTACAAATAGGTAAGGTATATTCATGTATCATTTCATTTATTTAGTAATTAATTATCACTAACACATACAGATATACAACACTTTAAAAAACACCACAATACACAATCGTAATAAACGGCGAAGGAGCTCATTGCCAGCCACACGATGAGCGGCAAAGGCGCTCACCACGAGGTTCGCAATCAGCGCAAAAAATACTCGCACAACCAAAACACTTACTTTGTATGCCAAACACCATTCCTTGACAATTCAATTGCCGTCATTTTTTGACGGTCAATTCGCTAGTTCATATATAATGATGATGTCCAATATTAATTTCACTTTCAAAGATTTTAAAGAGAATCAGTCTCCAGTTGAACTCTTGGTCTGCAATATGATAAGGTCACCAAAGGGGGTAGGTGTAGGAGGTATATTTAAGAGACCTGGTAACGGGTTTAAAACAAATCTGATTAGATAAGAGACCAAACAATCATTTGTAGATTGTCCCCACAGTAAAAGCTTGTTTTCAAGGCAAACCACTTTTAACACAGTATTTTTCCAGGTAATGGAAACTATTGTATTGATATAATGTTGTGCCTGAAAATTTGGCAGCAATTATCCAAAGCCTTATCTCCACCCTCTAGGGGGTGGAGACCAGCAGCATTTCATACTTTTTAAATTATTATTATTATTATTATTATTATTATTACGCTTTACACCCCACCATATTCCATATCACTATGCAGGCAAGTCAATGACATGTTGAATATTGCTTTGTTAAATCATTATATACGAGTTCTACTAATAATCAGTCTAATTTAAAATCCTAGCTCCTGTTGTTAAAGCATTACAGTGGTCCTTTAAAATCAGTTATATCATTTACTCTATACTTTACGCTTACTCTATACTTTACTCTTACTCTATACTTTACTCTTTATTCTATATAGCCACTGGTTACAATATGCACAGATATAATAAACCTTTCTCACATACTAATACATAGTCTGATGTAATGATGTTTACTTAAATTATTCTTATAATGACATTTAATTAATCTTATTTTATGTTTAACATGTTGGGTTTTCTCACATAATGATAAGAAAGTTTTTTTTTAGTAAGATACTGAAGAACATTACATTTTGTATATTTATATTTATTAAATGTTTTCAGAATGTATAATTTAACTAATAGGTCTTTGAAGCTATAATCAGAGAGAGGGCTAAATTAGAGAAAAAAAGAGTGTGCTGTCACAGACAGTGTTTGAATGCTTTTCATAAAGTGTAATTAATTAAATGATTTTGTCTGATACACTATGGGCCTCATTCAATTGTGAGTTGGCCAATTGAATAGGGCTCTATATAAGCACATAGCATATTTTTGTTACAGAAGTTTTTAGTTAGTGAAGACCATGCTCTTGGATAGAAGTTCATTTACTAAAAACTTCTGTAAAAAATTATTGGGCATGCCTCATATCGAATAATTTTATTGAGGAATTCTGTATATTTGTAATTCAAAGTATATTTGGAATTTATTGTGTGAGCTACACCCCCAAGGCACCTATGTGCGCAGAGCGTCCTAGCCAATGAGCTGTACAGAGTTGTGTCCTAGCGAATCAGCTGTCAGTATCATGGCTGCCTTCCGAGCAGCTTTGTCTTATCCAATGAGAGGGAAACAGATACATGTTCCCTTAAAAAAAAATCTTTAGTATTCCTGCTCTCCTGCTTGTTAGAAACATTAGATGATTGAATAGAGAAAATAAAATAAAATCACCTTTTTCACCTAATATTTTGAAATTACATTTGTAATAGACATCTACATTCAACCTCTCACAGCCTACCACTTCACCAAATAAATCAAATCTACATTTGCTTCATTTAAACTGGTTCAAAACCCTACTAAAAATCATATGTGGCAGTGGTTTGGTCTGATACACCCAGACATCTTTAAAATGCAATACTGTTCAAACCTTCAAGTATTAGCTATATTAAATTGAAACAGCGGAGCATAACAGAGTTGTGAAAACAACTGCTTTTAATAATCTATTAATCCACATTATATATGTACATACCAATGAGAAAATATAGCTAGTAAATAATCTTGAGTTATTGAAGCATGCAATGGCTTAACACAGCAACTCCTCATGCATAATAGAACACCAAGCAATGTGTAACCTGCTAGTTGACTTCAGTATATCATATTTCATACTTGCTTTTCCTGTACACAAAATAACCAGATGGAGGCTGTTTATCAAATGGCAAATTTAGATCTCCCCTGCAAATCTTGCCAACATGATATGTAAACACACCTTTGGTGATAGAAAGGAAGGCTTTTTATTTGGCAATATCAGAACTCACTCAAGATCACCGACAAGGCACCCACCTCATGCACAATTCTTTTCTTGCCAATGATGAATGAAAATTGTGTAAGATATACTCATTATTTTTGAAGGCTGTGTTTATGAGTACAGGAATCCATTGTGTGTTTGTTACGCCACATTCTAAGAGCTCAATGGTGTGTGTGTTTTTTAGGGAGGAGTTGGGCAGAAGTCAAATTCTTTGTTTATCTATCCAGAAATACATACACAACTTCTCTTACACGCACAACTTCTACCATCCAGGGCCATGCAGAGGCAGCAACCCTTTTTTCCCAATTAACAACTAACTTCATGAAAGTGTTCAAACACACGCACACATATATATTATTGTGCAGGGGTTCTTTAAAACCAACCTACTTGCGTATATATATATATATATATATATACACACATACTTATAGTGTGTGTGTGTATTTATCTATAAGAGTGAGGTAGCCGTGAGTGTCCAGTAGAGTATTGCAGTATACAGTGATACATTTTTTATTGGACAAACATGTTCATAAATATTATGACTAGCTTTTGAGAGTTACCTCTCTTTGTCAAGTCAGGAGCAATACTAACAGTAGATTCCCATTGAAATAAAGAAATACAGGCTTTAAAAAAAAAGTTCTGTTCAGTGAGATGTGCACAGGTCTGCAGTAAATATACAGAGTTGTAAATATTTGTACATCTTAAGGAAAAAAGGTCCCATAAAACTGTAAAGAACAGAAGACAGAAGTTTAGATAATGCAACAAATATTCCATATTTACATTAAGTCCCGTATTTTTCGTACTAAAGAGTGAGTGTTATCATTTTCATTTCAAAGGTCTTTCTTGTGTGTTTTAAAAAATGATCTCTGAGTATTTTAATTTTACAAACTTTGGATGGAGGGGTTATTTTGTTAAAAGTGGTGTCCAACTGGAGTACAGTAACTGTCCTCATTGTGCTTTTTGATGGAAAGTCTGTGTAGATTCATTCTCATGTGCATTTTCTGGCTGGTTTCCCCATTGTAACAGAGCCTTTCACATTGAGTGAATTGTATTTTATGTACACTACATTAGATGATGTGCATGAATATGACCCTCTGATGTTATAGCTCTTGTTGTGCGTGGCTGTGTCCTCTTTGCAGATATGTTGACATAATTTGCAGCAATTTTTATGTGCTATTTTATTACCAACAAGACATATTTAATGTCATTGTGATAAACCTTTATATATTGCCTCTATATTGTGACCCCATATTGTGACCCTATGCATTTCTCGCTATTGATACATCTTCTCCATCTTTGTTTGCATTTAACATCAAAATTTAAGGGAGTCTACAATAATAAATATAGTGAAGAACTAGTATAATAAAGCAAATAAAAATAATTGTTATTTTAAAAAGTTTTAAACTCAGCCATCCTGCTCTGAAGAGAGACCCAGATACTTGCTCCACTGGGTTGTCATTTTTTTGTAGAAGCGATTATTAATGTACAGTGTAAAATAGCGCCTTTATCAAGTTTACTTTTTATAATATACTAGCGACTTGCCCGTCAAAAATGACGGAGCAATAACATTTTAAGCCATGCCAATGCTGTTTGCCATACAATGTAAGGCTTTTGCTCCTCTGTGGACCTTCAGCGTTCATTGTGAACCCTGAACTGAGCTCCTTCGGCTCTCATCGCGTCGCTCGCAGTGAGCGCCTATCCCCTCACGTACTTCAATTGTCTGGCTTTGCAACGATCACCTTTGGCGCTCAACGCGAAGATAGATATATAAATACTGTGTAAAATGGCAAAAAAATGTGAGTACAGTGAACTAATAAAATATGAATTAATAAATTAATGTACCGTATATACTCGAGTATAAGCCGAGTTTTTCAGCCCTTTTTTTAAGGCTAAAAAGGGCCCCCTCGGCTTATACTCGATTCACTCCCCCTAGTGTCTCTCTACCCCCCTGTGTCTCTCTACCCCCTGTGTCTCTCTACCCCCCGTGTCTCTCTAACCCCACCCGTGTCTCTCTAACCCCACCCGTGTCTCTCTAACCCCCCCGTGTCTCTCTAACCCCCCCGTGTCTCTCTAACCCCCCCCGTGTCTCTCTAACCCCCCCGTGTCTCTCTAACCCCCCCCCGTGTCTCTCTAACCCCCCCGTGTCTCTCTAACCCCCCCCCGTGTCTCTCTAACCCCCCCCGTGTCTCTCTAACCCCCCCCCGTGTCTCTCTAACCCCCCCCCCGTGTCTCTCTAACCCCCCCGTGTCTCTCTAACCCCCCCCGTGTCTCTCTAACCCCACCCGTGTCTCTCTAACCCCCCCCCGTGTCTCTCTAACCCCACCCGTGTCTCTTTCCCTCTCCGTGTCTCTTTCCCTCCCCCTCCTCATCCTCAACCCCCCTCCTCCTCATCAACCCCCTCCTCAACCCCCTCCTCACTTTCTCCCCTCTAAATACCTCCCCCTCACTTACCTGCTTCCTGAGGAGGGGGATGAGGATGGGGGGATTGAGGATGGGGGGTTGAGGAGGGGGGAGGTTGAGGTTGAGGAGGGAGGTTGAGGGGGGTGAGGAGGAGGGAGGTTGAGGTTGAGGGGGGTGAGGAGGGGATTAATGAGGAGGAGGGAGGTTGAGGGGGGGCGAGGAGGGGGGGTGGTTGAGTATGAGGATGGGGGGTTGAGGATAGGGTTGCGGTTGAGGGAGGGGGGTTGCGGTTGAGGGAGGGGGGTTGAGGATGGGGGGGTTGAGGATGGGGTTGATGTTGAGGAGGAGGGTTGATGTTGAGGTTATGGAGGGGGGGTTGAGGTTATGGAGGAGGGTTGAGGATGAGGAGTGGGGTTGAGGAGGGTGATAAGGTAGGGGGGAAGAGAAACAGGGAAGGGAGAGGGGAGAAGAGAAACCGGAGAGAGAGAGGGGGACACAGAGGGCAGCACATTTCCCACCCTCGGCTTATACTCAAGTCACTCGTTTTACCCAGTATTTTGTGGTAAAATAGGTGCCTCGGCTTATACTCGGGTCGGCTTATACTCGAGTATATACGGTACATTTCCTATTTATATTTAATATGCAGCAATCAATATCCTGAAGAGCTAACAATCAATTTGGATTTCCCTGCCTGTGAAAATGTTGTTGTTTGTAAAAGTGGTACATCCTTGTCGGTGTTTTCTGCGCTTGGGGACCGTATAGCCTCGTTGTCATATTTTTTCATATATTTATTAGCCGATTTTCAAGTGGCAAAACACCTTAAATTCGACTTTAGTTTGCGTGCAACCTGACCCCCAGATTTCCTGCCTGTCCCCCGTGCTGTGTGTGTGGTTTTGTTGTTATTTTTCTGTGTTTTTGTTTTGTTTTTTGATGTACGCGTTTCGGCCGTTAACTTTGTATTTTTGTGACCTCATATTTTTTATTTTTCTAGTTCCCGCGCCATGTTTTTTTTTTTTTTTTTTAAGTCCCGCTTTTCTGGGTTGTTTATTACCGTGAGTGAGGCTCCGTAGAGCCTCCACCTCCACAAATGCGGACACTTCGCGAGGTCCACATTTTCAGCCTGCAAGTTATGTTCCCCTGCGCAAATGCGGCCCCTGTACTTTAGCACACAGTTCTACATTCTCTTGCGTGCATGTATACACATGTACCAACTAATACTTTCAGTCACGTATCTGTGCTTAGAGTCCTGAAATTGAACCTGTGCATTCCATTGTTAAGAAATGCCCTTTACTCACTTGCAAATATACCTTTTTGAACCTTGCTGGGGTCACACATATGAGATCATGCAAGCACAAACCCTTAGGAGTGTAACTTAACATATTATTGCAATGTTACTACATAAAAATTGGAGCACCATCTTTAATTTATTATAGAAGGAGACCTGGAAAGAACACCCCTGCGATAAGAAGGAAAAGTTAGCTTTTAAATTCTAAAGGAAATGTTAGAGCATGTAACGGTTATCACAGATCTGAGAAGTAGATACTATAAATGTTTTAACTAAGTGACTTAATTAACCAAGTTAAATCATTTATGTAAAACAAAAACAAAAACGTAAAGAGTCCATTTAAAACACAGGATGTAGCTTTCTGTAAACTGCCCATATAGGAAGCATGGGCAAAAGTGGTGTTTCCTTCTGGCTCCTAACTTTTCTGAACTAGTGCTGACATCAAAAGTGTCCTAACTAGTTACTCGATCAGGATCACATTCTGGGATTTTTATTACACATAATGAACTTGATATCTTATTTCATTGTTGGTAATACAAACCTTGGGAGGAGCTGCTAATTTAAAGAAAAAAAAAAGCAATATTTTCAGGTTGTGGTTTTTCTTATATACTGATTGTTGATATTTAAAAGTTATGAAAACTGGTCCATTACAGTGACTTTTAAAGAGGATCAAGAATTGAATAACCCATTGTACTAGATATGCATTAGTGCATTTATGGCACTGTTCTGGTAACACATAAAGATAAAATCCACAACATGATCTAGTTTAAACTACATATAATAGCCAGGAGGAGAATAAGACAGGGATGTAGCTATTTATGTCAAAGGAACCATATAGTTACTATACAAAAGCATATATTTACATTTTCTTGCAAAGCAAAGTGCTTTGCTATGAAATGCATTTTAATTTGTCTAAGTAATTTAGTATTTTTAATGACACAAGATTTTTTTAGTCCAAGTGCAAAAAAACTATATATTATTTGAGCCTAGCTACAGAAATTTATTTTTGAGATAATCAGCATTGTTTATGTGGCTCAGTTATGTTAATCTGTCTTTTTATTGTGCTTTATAACTGCGTGGTAACACTGGAGGTAGACTGCCTGTTTATGTGGCTGCAAAATCAATGTGTTATTAATTATCACATTAGTATTTGGGAACTCCTCATTAGTGTAGTAATGCAGCACAAACTTAAGAATATGATACTACTAGCAACTTGCACGTCAAAATTGATGGCAATAAAATCTGAAGCCTGGCAATGCTGTTTGCCACACAAAACGAGGCCCTCCCCCTCTAACTTGCGGGCCTCCCAATGAGCGCCTATGGCTCTCATTGTGAGCCCCCCCTCCATTTACAGGTGTAAAACCTTTTGCGGTCTTGGGAAATTGATAGTTTTTCCCAAGTTTGAAATTAGTTTCAGATTCACAGGCTTGAAGAAAAATTACGGCTTTACGGCTGCCATTTCTTTCCTTGCCTAGCCCTTTTGAGGCCTCCCAAAAAAGCCAATTAAATAGCAAATTAGCTTGCATCCTCACTTACAGACTGCCTGCCTCTCCCCCTGTGCTGTGTGTGTGGTTGTAACTTATCTTTCTAATTAATTGTCATCTTTTGGCGGTCTCCCATTTTCTTCCGAGTTACGGACTTGAAAAAGAATGGCAGCGGGTTTTTTTTCAAGTTCGTAACTCCAAATTCAGTTAGAGTCTGTGTTGCAAGCCTTGTGCGCCTCGCATTGAGTGCCAAAGGCCTACGGCTTTCGGCGGTCATTGTGAGCCCCCCCCCATCTAAGTTGTGTGCCTCATGATAAGCGCCTTTGGTGCTCATCCCGGGCCTCTCCATGAGCACCTTTGGTGCTCATTGCAAGCTTCTTTCCTTTCCTCTACTTTACGGGCCTCACGATGAGTGCCTTCAGGTGCTCATTACTCGTTAGAACCGTAACTTACGGGCCTTGCGTTGAGTGCAACCAGTAACTTTTAACATAGTGTTATCGACAAACTCGCAATTACCACAACTATTATATGTGATAGAAATATTAGCTAGAACAATGTTCAGCTAGTTTTTCATGTTCTATAGAAGCAAAAAATAGAGTGAAAGTCTCTAATGAAATACGAGGTTTAAAGAAAGAGCTGCAAACCTTCAGCTATTCTGAGTAAGGCAATGATGCAATCATTACATCTAATGAGAAAAAAGGCTTGAAATGTATTTTGTGCAAAGATGTAGACTGAAACAAATTTAGTCAAATTGCGTTGATTAGATAAACTCTTTGACAATTCTAGATTTCTTTTGAAGAGTTGATGTGGGTTTATTGTTAATACCAATGCTATTATATTCATTATATGTATTTTTTTCTAATGTCTCCACTTTCAAATTCTGCCATTAATTTCATTCATTTAGCATACCCATTAGTGTGCTGCATTTTAATTTCAGCAAAATTCATGGTGTTCTTCATGATTCCCTACAAACTGGGGGTCCCAAGGTCTTTCTAACCAGAGTAACTATTGCTATCGACAAACAAGTAGGAAGTTCCTCTAGGCCAGTGATACTTATGATGTACATATATGCATTAGTGCCAGTTTATCTTTCCTGGGTTTTTTCTTTGTTTTTTCAAAACATGTAGAATACACATTTAATTATATGATGAGATACTAAATATAGAACTGAAACCTTTTCATGGTCAAGTTTAGTAAATAACCACGTATACATTTCAATGTGCTTTACAGTATATCACCTACTTAAACCATGTAAGTTGAGTAATGCTAAAATGCAATGTATTGACATATGCATACACAAAATGATATATAGCAACATAACTGTAATTCAATGTGCTGTCTTTGTAGCTTGGAATGTGCAGTACTGGTTATTTCTGTCTGATTTATAGTATAGTAATTGTCTGGGATTCCTTATTGAAACTGTGTATTTAGGGGACATATTTAAGTTTGAATTAAACACCCTTTCACAAATAAATTATATATTTAGAAAGTCTAGGCTCTAAAACTCAGACTTTGGTGGGTAGATTACATGGAAAAATATCAATAGCACATACCGTAAGTCTTAAATAGAGGCTCATCATAGAAGAGAATACATTAGAACACAGAAGAGGTAAGAAATAGAATTGCTAGAACAGTTTAGAATATTATACATGTAACATATAGAAGGGGGATATAGAGGATATAGTAAAAGCTATTACACTGAGTGTTGCAATAAGGAATAACCTTTCTCCTTCGAGTGGAATAGTTACAAGAACGTAAATAAAGCCAAGGATTAAATGAGATTGGATATTTTGAAGTAAATATGACTAGATGATGCAGCAATATATAAAGCTGTTTTCATGTTGTATCCTTCCTATTTTTTTCTACTTAGTCACTGCCCAAGAATGGCGGCTCCAGCTACAATAACTGTTGGTTGTAAAAAGGTCAAAACTGATCCCTTACAAATTGCAAAATAAAATAATTACCGTATGTGCTGTTCTATAAATCTGAGTTTCCATGATCATCACTGAAAAACAGATTTACAGACCAGTAAATATTTTTTTATTTTAGAAGCAATGTTTCTTTTGGTGAGGGGAGTACCCTTCTTTTGTTTGTTTGTATGTTTTGGCGAAAACTTTGCACTTTTCTTACATATTCTTATGCGGGCTTCATAAAATGACTGGCCATCAAAAATGTGTTTTATTTTCAAAACGCAACAAATGTAATATACATTACAATATTATTTTATAATATACTCATACATATTTAAGTTCTGTTCCTAAGCATTTTGATCTTGACAGCTTAATTTTCTATCTGTTGCTGAAGAAGATCCTTCAGTATTCTTTGTTCTCACTCATTGTCTTTGAATTGTTATCATATATTCATTGGTTTTCTAGCTGTTCTCAAGAAATTCATGAGTTCCCACAAGCTCAGGCTTATTCGTCTCCACACACATTCCTTGTTTACTTTGACATGATCCTGCATTTTCGTATCGACACTCACAGTGCATAACTTTCCCTGATTTACTTGGTGAAACAAAAATCGCAACAATTCCTTATGCGTTAGATAGCATTTCAATTGGCTAAAATCTGTATATTTTGTTTGTGCGATCTACAGTGCCTTGCAAAAGTATTCACCCCCCTTGGCATTTTTCGTGATTTGTTGCCTCACAACCTAGAATTAACATGGATTGTTTGAGGATTTGCATAATTAATTTTTTTTTTTATTGTGAAGCAAACAACAAATAGGACAAAATAACAGAAAAAGTCAATGTGCATAACTATTCACCCCCCTAAATTCAATATTTTGTAGAGCCACCTTTTGCGGCAATCACAGCTCCAAGTCGCTTTGGATAAGTCTCTCTGAGCTTGTCACAGGGATATTTGCCATTACTCCTTGCAAAACTGCCCCAGCTCCTTCAAGTAGAATGGTTTGCGCTTGTGAACGGCAATCTTTAAGTCTGACCACAGATTTTCTATTGGATTGAGGTCTCGGCTTTGACTAGGCCATCCCCTTAAACCACTCAAGTGTTGCTTTTAGCAGTATGTTTGGGGTAATTGTCCTGCTGGAAGGTGAACCTCCGTCCTAGCCTCAAATCACACACAGAGTTGTACAGGTTTTGCTCAAGAATATCCCTGTATTTAGCACCATCCATCTTTTCCTCAACTCTGACCAGTTTCCCAGTCCCGGCTGCTGAAAACATCCCCACAGCATGAAGCTGCCACCACCATGTTTCATTGTGGAGATGGTGTTCTTTGGGTGATGTGATGTGTTGGGTTTGCGCCAGACATAGCGTATTCTTTGATGGCCGAATAGTTCAATTTTAGTCTTATCAGACCAGAGCACCTTCCTTCATACATTTTGGGAGTCTCCCACATGCCTTTTTGCAAACTCAAAACGTGCCATTTTGTTTTTTGCTGAAAGTAATGGCTTTCTTTTTGCCACTCTGCCATAAAGCCCAACTCTATGGAGCATACAGCTTATTGTCGTCCTATGTACAGATACTCCAGTCTCTGCTGCGGAACTCTGCAGCTCCTCCAGGGTTACCTTAGGTCTCTGTGCTGCCTCTCTAATTAATGCCCTTCTTGCCCTGTCCGTGGGTTTTGCTGGGTGGCCGTCTCTTGGCAGGTTTGCTGTTGTGCCATGTTCTTTCCATTTTGTTATGATAGATTTGATGGTGCTCCTGGGGATCATCAAAGATTTGGATATTTTTTTATAACCTAACTCTGACTTGTACTTCTCAACAACATTGTCTCTTACTTGTTTGGAGAGTTCCTTTGTCTTCATGGCAGTGTTTGGTTAGTGGTGCCTTTTGCTTAGGTGTTGCAGCCTCTGGAGCCTTTTGAAAAAGGTGTGTATATGTAATGACAGATCATGTGGCACAGACTGCACACAGGTGGACATCATTTCACTAATTATGTGACTTCTGAAGGTAATTGGCTTTTTATGGGCTTCATAACAAAGGGGGTGAATACATACACACTTGCCAATTGTCTGTTTCCTATTTCTAAAACATAGTTTTATGTATATATTTTTCTTATTTCACTTCACCAACTTAGACTATTGTGTTCTGATCCATCACATAAAATTCAGATTAACAAAACATTGAACTTAAGGCTGTAATGTAACAAAATAGGTAAAAAGTCAAGGGGGTGAATACTTTTGCTAGGCACTGTATAATTAATAAAACTCATCTGTGTTCTGTGTGACCGTAGCTCACACTTTTTATAAGTTTCTTTGTATAACTATTATCTCGTTCATTAATCAACCAGGAACGAGAGAGTTGTCTGTTAATTGTTCTTGTCCTTATGTATGAGTGTTATAATCCCGACTCTAAAAAGCTGACACAATTCACATATGCATATTTGATCTGGAAATCAAAGATGCAACCTTGAGAACATAAGCTAGGTACTCCATTGCTTTATCTAAATGTTTTGTGGGACTATAAGCACTGTCCCCTTTTGTCATGGTGAAGGTGCTTGTGTACCTCAATGAAGCTGTGAGCTATACTATGTAGGGTCACCCAAGATGGGCAGGTCATAGTAGAGAGCCCACGAGTAAGCCTTATTAAGTGGTGAAACGGACCGTTGGGAGCAGAGGGGAGATGGTACACCTCATTCTATGCTCTTTTTAAGCCACAGCAGAACAACTATACCCCTGTGTGGTATTTCAAAAAACGCAAGTATACATGTATTGCTTTATGTCCTAAAGGGGAGACTTAAGATACTCCTATCCTTTTTTCTTACACTTAAGCAGTAAAAGCCTAACTTTGTGCAGTGGTTTGATAATGCTATAAGTGATACATATGTCTATTTAAGGATTGATGGTGATATCTGCCTCCCCTCTATACTTCAAATTAAATTATAGTATACTGCGTTCATATTTATATTTATACCAGGTACCATTCTCTACCCCATGCCTTTTTTGTTGTTGTTTTTAAACTTTTCTTAGTTCAGTGCACTTTTTTACAAATAAACAGCGCCTATCCTCCAACTTTTCATCTATAATATATGTTGCTGCATCCCTATGATTAGCAAATACCTTTTGCATATGAGGCTTGCATACCAGCATCATTTTATTATTATTATATCATTATGATGCTTATTTTTAAGCTCTAGAGATTAAATATTATACCACTCCATCTGTCATAATAAAGGTGGTCGCTTATTTCTAATCCCACAGTATTATGGGACAGTGACACCCATTTTTCTTGACTTACAGCCATTATTTCAGGATAGACGCTTTTTAATGTTGTAGTTACTTATCTTGCTTTATCCTGGAGTACACTAAATTATCCTACTTTTTTCCCTATTAAATTATTTCCCCCTTTTTTTGAATTTAGTGTTAAGCACTAGGAAATTGCTTAGGTCATACAATTATATCTATGTAGGGTCACCCAAGATGGGCAGGTCATAGTAGAGAGGTCAGACAAATCATGCTCCACTGGAAAAGGAACTGACAACCCACGTCAGTATGTCTGCCAAGAAAACCATATTGATAAGCACAACCAGAAACACAAACAGATCATTTTGTTGTAGTAGAGTCCTTCAGTTGTGTTCGACTCTGTCACCATATGGACGCAGCACGGATTACAGGAAAGTGTGGACTACAGAAAAGTGTGTTATGTAAGCCAGCAAGAGTATATGGATAGCACATTGGCAAGTTGATACTAATCAAACAGCCGACTGGAGATCCGGATAATATATTCAGCTTTTATAAAAAATGAAAATAATTTGAAAAACCAATGGGGAAAGCGTAATAAGCATGCGATTAACAGTGCAAAATTTAAGGGGATCCCTTTCAGAGTTTGAACCTGAATAGGTGAGATTTTCTAAATTAAATGTTTAAGTATAACAACTCAAATATATGCATTCATTAAGTATTAAATAGAGCAGAGGCATAGATATACAAACTTAAATTCTAGAATACAAATAGCAGACAATTGCAAATTAATACAAACATAACTTTCACTTGGAAGATAATAAATAAAAAACTTGCACACAAATATGCAAGAATATAAAGAAGGTAGCTTCTGTACAAAAAGATCTCTTGTAGGACGCACACAAACGTTAGTTAATTCTAAAATGACATACAACGATGACCTAATGTCACATAATACAGTACATTAGTGCTGATGCAGTACTTAAAGGCATATTTAAGTTTCATGGATTATGAATGCATCTGATAGAGAAGTTTCAGTAGCGTATGATAACATTTTGTTTGCATGAACAAAATCCCCAAATAAGCATTAACAAACTCACTCTGGGGTTTGCTAAATCTCTTGAGTTTGCAAGCAATTTATTTTGTGAGTTATCACCCCTAGTTATCCCTGCTTCAATTAGCATAAAATTCATAATTCAATTTGGCCAATCATAGGCAATGATAAAATGTATCAATCTGTAAAGCCAGATTGTGCACCAAAGAATCTTGGGATGTGTAGTCGTGTTTAGTGAGGAAAAGAGCATAGGGCACGTTTGTCACAGAAGACTGGCCCTTGGCTTTGGAAGAATAAAAATGAGACCTTACCCAGAATACTGCAGCCAGTTCTGGAGAGCATATCTTCAAACGGATTTCAATAAACTAGAAGAATTCAAAGATGAGTAACTAAAATGGTGCATGCTCTAATATACAAGATCTATAAGAAAATACTTCATGACCTGAACATGTATAGCTTAAAGGACGGAAGGGGTGATATGAAAAAAAAAACAAGTATATCAAAGGGTTTCATAAAGTTTAAGATAGAAACATGGTAATGGAAAATAGGTATGCAAGATTGGAAGTCGGAACGTGGAAGATTTAGGGGTTAGATGACAAAAAAAACTACTTTACAGAAAGAGAAATAGATACATGGAACAGCCTTCCAGTGGAAGTAGTAGAATGACACTGTTAAGGAATTTCAGCATCCTTTGGATAAGCATACAGTTGTGCTCAAAAGTTTGCATACCCCTGGCGAATTGGTAATATATGTACCATTTTTAAAGAAAACATGAGTGAGCAGGCAAAACACATTTCTTTTATTTTTTATGGGATTCATATTCAACAGTAGGTTATAACAGAATGGCACAATCATAAAACAAAACATGACAACAAAGGAATAAATGAAATGACCGCGTTCAAAAGTTTGCATACCGTTAGTTCTTAATACTGTGTATTGCCCCCTTTAGCATCAATGACAGCGTGCAGTTCTTTGTAATATTTGTCTATGAGGCCCCTAATTCTTGCAGGTGGTATAGCTTCTTGGCAAAATGCCTCCAGGTCATGCAAAGTCTTTGGTTGTCTTTCATGATCCGCATATTTGAGATTTCCCCAGAGTGGCTTGATGATAATAAGGTCTGGAGACTGTGATGGCCACTCCACAACCTTCACCTTTTTCTGCTGTAACCACTGGAGGGTCAACTTGGCCTTGTGCTTAGGATCATTGTCATGCTGGAAAGTCCAAGAGCGTCCCATGCTCAGCCTTCGTGCAGAAGAATGCAAATTGTCTGCCAGTATTTTCTGATAACATGCTGCATTCATCTTGCCAGCAATTTTCACAAGATTCCCCGTGCCTTTAGAGCTCACATGCCTCACAAAACATCAGTGAGCCACCACCATGCTTCACAGTGTGGATGGTATTCTTTTCACTAGAGGGCCTTGTTAACCCTCTCCAAACATATCGCTTAAGGTTGTGACCATAGAGCTCTTTTTTGGTCTTGTCACTCCAAATTACAGTGTGAGGCATGTCAAGGTGTTGTCAGGCATATTGTAACCAGGCTTTTTTTTTGGCATTGGCACAGTCAAGGCTTCTTTCTGACAACTTGACCATGCAGCTTATTTTTGTTCAAGTATCGTTGTATTGTGCTCATTGAAACAACCACACTGTGTTTTTCCAGAACAGCCTGTAGTTCTCCTGAGCGTTTTTTTTTTTTTTGTATTCCGAACAATTCTTCTGGCAGTTGTGGCTGAAATCTTTCTTGGTCTTCCTGACCTTGGCTTGGTATCAAGATATGCCCGAATTTCCCACTTCTTAATAAGTGATTGAACAGTACTGACTGGCCTTTTCAATGCTTTAGATATCTTTTTATATCCTTTTCCCGTCTTTATGAAGTTCCATTACCCTGTGACGTAGGTCTTTTGACAGTACTTTTCTTCTCCCCATGGCTCAGTATCTAGAGAGCTAACAAATGCATTGACTATTTATACACAGACACTAATTGCAATTTAAAAAGCCGCAGGTGTGGGAAATTAACCTCTAATTGACATTTTAACCTGTCACCTTGTGTGTCTCTAACAAGGCCAAACATTCAAGGGTATGTAAACTTTTGATCTGGGCCATTTGGGCGATTTCTGTTATCATTATGATTTTAAAAGGAGCCAACAACTATGTGGCAATAAATGGCTTTATATGATCACTATCCTTCAATAAAAAACATTTTTTTGCACAATTCGTAGTTTTTTTCAAAATAAATGCCAAAATTTTAAAATTTCTGCCAGGGTATGCAAACTTTTGAGCACAACTGTAAGTCTGTCGTGTGGCTTAGTTAGGCAAAACATTTGGGTAGACAGAATGGGCAGACTGCATGAGTCTTTTTAAATCTGACATCAAATCTGTCTTCTATGGGATATGCAAAACAGTTTAAATATTGATGCAATTGGGAAAAAATGTATACCTTTAGAAACCTATTTCCCTGTAAATTTAGTGAGTGCTAGTAGGCTTTGTAATGTCTGCTTTCTAGCAATGAGGTACCTGTGTTGGGTAAAACTGGACATAAGTTCTGTAGGCAAAAATGTAATGGACAGGAAACATAAGATATAAACAGTTTTAGGAGATATGTGCTACCAGAGAATTGAACACAACACATTTTGATTACTCTCCTGCATGAAAACACATGAATTTGTATGTTTATACATGTACATAGATGCAGACCCATCTTCACAGGTTTTATTCTGTTTTGGAGATGGAAAATAGTTGTAAAATGCAGCGAGTCCACAATGAAATGTTTTTTTTGTGGTTTTTTTCCCTATGAAAATATATGATACAAACATTATCATTATTTCATGTATATATTATTATTAATAATAAATAGTATTACTTCTATTTACCGTATACACTCGAGTATAAGCCGAGTTTTTCAGCCCTTTTTTTTAAGGCTAAAAAGGGCCCCCACGGCTTATACTCGAGTCACTCCCCCCGTCCCCTCGTGTCTCTCTAACCCTCCTGTGTCTCTCTACCCCCCTCCCGTGTCTCTCTACCCCCTCCCGTGTCTCTCTACCCCCCTCCCGTGTCTCTCTACCCCCCCTCCTGTGTCTCTCTACCCCCCTCCTGTGTCTCTCTACCCCCCTCCTGTGTCTCTCTACCCCCCTCCTGTGTCTCTCTACCCCCCTCCTGTGTCTCTCTACCCCCCTCCCGTGTCTCTCTACCCCCCTCCCGTGTCTCTCTACCCCCCTCCCGTGTCTCTCTACCCCCTCCCGTGACTCTCTACCCCCCTCCCGTGATTCTCTACCCCCCTCCTGTGTCTCTCTACCCCCCTCCCGTGTCTCTCTACCCCCCTCCCGTGTCTCTTTCCCTTCCCCCTCCTCATCCTCAACCCCCCTCCTCATTCTAATCCCCCCTCCTCATTCTAATCCCCCCTCCTCATTCTAATCCCCCCTCCTCATTCTAACCCCCTACTCATTCTAAACCCTCCTCCTCACTTTACCCCTCTAAATACCTCCCCCTCTCCCTTTCCCCTCACTTACCTTCATCTGCAGCTTCTCCTCCGGCCTCCTCTCCTTCCTGCGTCGGCACCCGGTATATGCTAATGACATGGCGCGCATGAGGAGGGAGGTTGAGGAGGGAGGTTGAGAACGAGGAGGGGGGTTGAGGAGGGTGATAATGGAGGGGGGGGGGGAAGAGACACAGGGAAGGGAGAGGGGGGAAGAGACACAGGGAAGGGAGAGGGGGGAAGAGACACAGGGAAGGGAGAGGGGGGAAGAGACACGGAAAAGGGCACACAAGAGGGGGACACAGAGGGCACAAGAGGGACACAGGGGGCAGCACATTTCCCACCCTCGGCTTATACTCGAGTCACTAATTTCTCCCAGTATTTTGTAGTAAAATAGGTGCCTCGGCTTATACTCGATTATATACGTATTTATATATATATATATATATATATATATATATTTATATATATATTTACTAGCTATACTATATACTAGCTACTTGCCTGTCAAAAAATGACGGTCAATAACATTTTAAGCCATGGCAATGCTGTTTGCCCCACAATGTGAAGGTTTTTGTACCATGAGGACCTTTAGGCACTCATTGCGAGCCTCACACTGAGCGCCTTTGGCACTCATCGCGTTGCCCGCAATGAGGGCCTTTGGCGGTCATTTCATGAGTCTCCTCTGGTGTATTTTTGCTCCTCTGAGCATCCTCTGCGCTCATCACAAAGACAGATACAAATGTCTATATTTTTGTAAATAATAATCCGATTAATTACTAATTGAATTATTATACTTTACCTAATTATAATTAATATATCCATCAATCAATAGGCTGAAGAGCTAACATTTTCATTTTCCCGCAGCATATAATGTCCAGTTGGACTGTTGCTGGCCTGTGGAGATATTTTTATGAATGTCCCAACTGCGCTGTAGAAGTAGGATGCGTGCGCGAGGGCAAACTGTTGGTGTATTTGTGTAAAGCGCTACTGCAGATGCGTAATGTTGTGATGTGCAAGTTCGGAGGGTAAAGTAGCGTTGTTTGTGTATGTGCTACGCGGTTCGCGAGTATTTGGCCTCCTTTGTAGTAATGTATTTTGTACCTCGTACGTTCCTGTGTGAAAGTGGTACGCAGTTGGCGGTGTGTTTTTTTACGCCATTTTTTTTTCTCGGTTAGCCGATTTTTGAGTGTTGAAACGCCTTAAATTCGCGTTCCACCTCACTTCCAGATGTCCTGACTGTTCCCCCGTGCTGTGTGTGATGTTTTTCGTGTATTTTGATTTTCGCGGTTCAGCCGTAAACTTCGTATTTTTCCTACCTCGTATATTTTTTTTCTGAGTCCTGCGTCTCATATTTTATATTTTTCTATGTGCCGCGTCTCGTAATGATTTTTTTTTTCTAAGTTGCGCATTCGTCAACTGCTTGCAGGCTAACAGCCTTAATAAATTGTGAATCGGGCAATTGAATATGGGTCTATATAAGCACATAGCATATTTTTTTTACAGAAGTATTTAGTTAGTGAACTTCTTTGCAAAAGTAAGGTCTTCAGTAACTAAAAACTTATTTTAAAAAAAGATGCTATGTGCTTATATAGAGCCCTATTAAATTGGGCAAATGACAATTTAATGTCAGGCAATGGGCGCCTTCGGAACTCATCGCCCAAGTGCTGTGAGTTGTACTGCTTTAGCGGCTCACCTCGCTATGCCTATTTAGTGCCTTAACGGCTCTCTACGCGAGAAAGCTACGTGAGGCTCGCAGGTCATCACCAAGGGCAGTGCTGCGAGTTTTAGTGATTTAACGGCTCGCCTCGCCAATCGAGGCTCGCAGGTGATTAGTGCCTTCGGCGCTCATCGTCTATGTGCTCAGAGTTAACGGCTCTCTTCGCGAGGCTCGCAAGCAATGAGCATCTTTGGTGCTCATCGCCTAAGTTGTATGCACCAAGCTAAGCATGACGACGTCTCGTAGTATTATATATATATATATATATATATATATATATATATATATATATATATATATTAGTATTTTTGGGAGTGTGTCATCCTTGGACCAGTGGTTCTCAGCTATATTGGTCTGACGACCAATTAGATGCATTACAATGCTCATGGGGAATATGTTTGAAATCCTGAACAAGGTAATTCTACATGTGACAAACTCATTTTCATTTAGTTTTGCATTGATTTGCATATAGTATATTTTTAATGATTTGACAACGGTGGAATGTTTAGGCTAGCCTCATAATCGGATGTAAAAGGTTAAAAAAAATACACCTTTTGAATTATTTTTTGTTTTTTATGTTACGAAGACATGCTGCCTATTTTCAATCATAGTTCAAAATAGTAATTTTTCAAAATATGACTACAGTGGTTCTTTAAAGGTATAGGGAGAGGGAGGGTGTGTGTGGAGGAGAGAGGGAGGGTGTGTTTGTGTGGAGGAGAGAGGGAGGGTGTGTGTGTGTGGAGGAGAGAGGGAGGGTGTGTGTGTGTGGAGGAGAGAGGGAGAGTGTGTGTGTGTGGAGGAGGGAGGGTGTGTGTGTGTGGAGGAGAGAGGGAGGGTGTGTGTGTGTGGAGGAGAGAGGGAGGGTGTGTGTGTGTGGAGGAGAGAGGGAGGGTGTGTGTGTGTGGAGGAGAGAGGGAGGGTGTGTGTGTGTGGAGGAGAGAGGGACTGTGTGTGTGTGTGTGAAGGAGAGAGGGAGGGTGTGTGTGGAGGAGAGAGGGAGGGTGTGTGTGTGGAGGAGAGAGGGAGGGTGTGTGTGTGGAGGAGAGAGGGAGGGTGTGTGTGTGTGTGGAGGAGAGAGGGAGGGTGTGTGTGTGTGTGTGTGGAGGAGAGAGGGAGGGTGTGTGTGTGTGTGGAGGAGAGAGGGAGGGTGTGTGTGTGTGTGGAGGAGAGAGGGAGGGTGTGTGTGTGTGTGGAGGAGAGAGGGAGAGTGTGTGTGTGTGTGGAGGAGAGAGGGAGAGTGTGTGTGTGTGTGGAGGAGAGAGGGAGGGTGTGTGTGTGTGTGGAGGAGAGAGGGAGGGTGTGTGGAGGAGAGAGGGAGGGTGTGTGTGTGGAGGAGAGAGGGAGGGTGTGTGTGTGTGGAGGAGAGAGGGAGGGTGTGTGTGTGGAGGAGAGAGGGAGGGTGTGTGTGTGTGGAGGAGAGAGGGACTGTGTGTGTGTGTGGAGGAGGGAGGGACTGTGTGGAGGAGGGAGGGTGTGTGTGGAGGAGGGAGGGTGTGTGTGGAGGAGGGAGGGTGTGTGTGTGTGTGTGGAGGAGAGAGGCAGGGTATGTGTGTGTGGAGGAGAGAGGCAGGGTATGTGTGTGTGGAGGAGAGAGGCAGGGTATGTGTGTGTGGAGGAGAGAGGCAGGGTATGTGTGTGTGGAGGAGAGAGGCAGGGTATGTGTGTGTGGAGGAGAGAGGCAGGGTATGTGTGTGTGGAGGAGAGAGGCAGGGTATGTGTGTGTGGAGGAGAGAGGCAGGGTATGTGTGTGTGGAGGAGAGAGGCAGGGTATGTGTGTGTGGAGGAGAGAGGCAGGGTATGTGTGTGTGGAGGAGAGAGGCAGGGTATGTGTGTGTGGAGGAGAGAGGCAGGGTATGTGTGTGTGGAGGAGAGAGGCAGGGTATGTGTGTGTGGAGGAGAGAGGCAGGGTATGTGTGTGTGGAGGAGAGAGGCAGGGTATGTGTGTGTGGAGGAGAGAGGCAGGGTATGTGTGTGTGGAGGAGAGAGGCAGGGTATGTGTGTGTGGAGGAGAGAGGCAGGGTATGTGTGTGTGGAGGAGAGAGGCAGGGTATGTGTGTGTGGAGGAGAGAGGCAGGGTATGTGTGTGTGGAGGAGAGAGGCAGGGTATGTGTGTGTGGAGGAGAGAGGCAGGGTATGTGTGTGTGGAGGAGAGAGGCAGGGTATGTGTGTGTGTGTGTGTGGAGGAGAGAGGCAGGGTATGTGTGTGTGTGTGTGTGGAGGAGAGAGGGACTGTGTGTGTGTGGAGGAGAGAGGCAGGGTATGTGTGTGTGTGTGTGTGTGGAGGAGAGAGGGACTGTGTGTGTGTGGAGGAGAGAGGGAGGGTGTGTGTGTGTGTGTGGAGGAGAGAGAGAGGGTGTGTGTGTGTGTGGAGGAGGGAGGTTGTGTGTGTGTGGAGGAGGGAGGTTGTGTGTGTGTGTGGAGGAGGGAGGTTGTGTGTGTGTGTGGAGGAGGGAGGTTGTGTGTGTGGAGGAGGGAGTGTGTGTGTAGGAGAGAGGCAGGGTATGTGTGTGTGTAGGAGAGAGGCAGGGTATGTGTGTGTGTGGAGGAGAGAGGGAGGGTGTGTGTGTGTGGAGGAGAGAGGGAGGGTGTGTGTGTGTGTGGAGGAGAGAGGGTGTGTGTGTGTGTGGAGGAGAGAGGGAGGGTGTGTGTGTGGAGGAGAGAGGGTGTCTGTGGAGGAGAGAGGGAGGGTGTGTGTGTGTGTGGAGGAGAGAGGGAGGGTATGTGTGTGTGGAGGAGAAAGGGAGGGTGTGTGTTTTGAGGAGAAAGGGAGGGTGTGTGTGTGTGTGTGTGGAGGAGAGAGGGAGGGTGTAGAGGAGAGAGGGAGGGTGTGTGTGTGGAGGAGAGAGGGTGTGTGTGTGGAGGAGAAAGGGAGGGTGTGTGTGTGTGGAGGAGAGAGGGAGGGTGTGGAGGAGAGAGGGAGGGTGTGTGTGTGGAGGAGAGAGGGTGTGTGTGGAGGAGAGAGGGAGAATGTGTGTGTGTGGAGGAGAGAGGGAGGGTGTGTGTGTGTGGAGGAGAGAGGGAGGGTGTGTGTGTGTGGAGGAGAGAGGGAGGGTGTGTGTGTGTGTGGAGGAGAGAGGGAGGGTGTGTGTGTGTGGAGGAGAGAGGGAGGGTGTGTGCGTGTGGAAGAGAGAGGGAGGGTGTGTGCGTGTGGAGGAGAGAGGGAGGGTGTGTGCGTGTGGAGGAGAGAGGGAGGGTGTGTGCGTGTGGAGGAGAGAGGCAGGGTGTGTGCGTGTGGAGGAGAGCGGCAGGGTGTGTGCGTGTGGAGGAGAGCGGCAGGGTATGTGCGTGTGGAGGAGAGAGGCAGGGTATGTGCGTGTGGAGGAGAGAGGCAGGGTATGTGCGTGTGGAGGAGAGAGGCAGGGTATGTGCGTGTGGAGGAGAGAGGCAGGGTATGTGCGTGTGGAGGAGAGAGGCAGGGTATGTGCGTGTGGAGGAGAGAGGCAGGGTATGTGCGTGTGGAGGAGAGAGGCAGGGTATGTGCGTGTGGAGGAGAGAGGCAGGGTATGTGCGTGTGGAGGAGAGAGGCAGGGTATGTGCGTGTGGAGGAGAGAGGCAGGGTATGTGCGTGTGTGTGGAGGAGAGAGGGACTGTGTGTGTGTGGAGGAGAGAGGGAGGGTGTGTGTGTGTGGAGGAGAGAGAGAGAGGGAGGGTGTGTGTGTGGAGGAGGGAGGGTGTGTGTGTGTGTGGAGGAGGGAGGTTGTGTGTGTGGAGGAGGGAGTGTGTGTGTAGGAGAGAGGCAGGGTATGTGTGTGTGTAGGAGAGAGGGAGGGTGTGTGTGTGGAGGAGAGAGGGTGTGTGTGGAGGAGAGAGGGAGGGAGGGTGTGTGTGTGTGGAGGAGAGAGGGAGAGGGTGTGTGTGTGGAGGAGAGAGGGAGGGTGTGTGTGTGTGGAGGAGAGAGGCAGGGTATGTGTGTGTGGAGGAGAGAGGCAGGGTATGTGTGTGTGGAGGAGAGAGGCAGGGTATGTGTGTGTGGAGGAGAGAGGCAGGGTATGTGTGTGTGGAGGAGAGAGGCAGGGTATGTGTGTGTGGAGGAGAGAGGCAGGGTATGTGTGTGTGGAGGAGAGAGGCAGGGTATGTGTGTGTGGAGGAGAGAGGCAGGGTATGTGTGTGTGTGTGTGTGTGTGGAGGAGAAAGGGACTGTGTGTGTGTGGAGGAGAGAGGGAGGGTGTGTGTGTGTGGAGGAGAGAGAGAGGGAGGGTGTGTGTGTGGAGGAGGGAGGGTGTGTGTGTGTGTGTGGAGGAGGGAGGTTGTGTGTGTGGAGGAGGGAGTGTGTGTGTAGGAGAGAGGCAGGGTATGTGTGTGTGTAGGAGAGAGGGAGGGTGTGTGTGTGGAGGAGAGAGGGAGGGAGGGTGTGTGTGTGTGGAGGAGAGAGGGAGGGTATGTGTGTGTGGAGGAGAGAGGGAGGGTGTGTGTGTGTGGAGGAGAGAGGGTGTGTGTGTGTGGAGGAGAGAGGGTGTGTGTGTGTGGAGGAGAGCGGCAGGGTATGTGTGTGTGGAGGAGAGCGGCAGGGTATGTGTGTGTGGAGGAGAGAGGCAGGGTATGTGTATGTGGAGGAGAGAGGCAGGGTATGTGTGTGTGGAGGAGAGAGGCAGGGTATGTGTGTGTGGAGGAGAGAGGCAGGGTATGTGTGTGTGGAGGAGAGAGGCAGGGTGTGTGTGTGTGTTTGTGTGTGGAGGAGAGAGGGACTGTGTGTGTGTGGAGGAGAGAGGGAGGGTGTGTGTGTGTGGAGGAGAGAGGGAGGGTGTGTGTGTGTGGAGGAGAGAGAGAGGGAGGGTGTGTGTGTGGAGGAGGGAGGGTGTGTGTGTGGAGGAGGGAGTGTGTGAGAGGCAGGGTATGTGTGTGTGGAGGAGAGAGGCAGGGTGTGTGTGTGTGTGTGGAGGAGAGAGGCAGGGTGTGTGTGTGGAGGAGAGAGGCAGGGTGTGTGTGTGTGGAGGAGAGAGGCAGGGTGTGTGTGTGTGGAGGAGAGAGGCAGGGTGTGTGTGTGTGGAGGAGAGAGGCAGGGTGTGTGTGTGTGGAGGAGAGAGGGTGTGTGTGTGTGTGGAGGAGAGAGGGTGTGTGTGTGTGTGGAGGAGAGAGGGTGTGTGTGTGTGTGGAGGAGAGAGGGAGGGTGTGTGTGTGTGTGTGGAGGAGAGAGGGAGGCTGGGTGTGTGGAGGAGAGAGAGTGGGAGGCTGGGTGTGTGGAGGAGAGAGAGAGAGGGAGGCTGGGTTTGTGGAGGAGGGAGGGTGTGTGTGTATGTGTGGAGGAGAGAGGGAGGGTGTGTGTGTGGAGGAGAGAGAGAGGGATGGTGTGTGTGTGTGGAGGAGGGAGGGTGTGTGTGTGGATGAGAGAGGGAGGGTGTGTGTGTGTGTGGAGGAGAGAGGGTGTGTGGAGGAGAGAGGGAGGCAGGGTCTGTGTGTGTGGAGGAGAGGGAGAGAAGGAGAGGGAGAAAAAGGGATATTGAAGGAGGGAGAGAGATAAGAAGGGAGCGTGAACGAGAGAGAGAGAAAAAAGGAGAGAGTGAAGGAGGGAGAGAGCGTGGAGGAGAGAAAGGTGGGAGTAAAAAGGACAGGGTGAATGAGAGATAGAATGAGGGAGGGAGAAAAGGAAAGAGTAAAGGAGAGAGGGAAGGAGGGAAAGAGAAACGTATAGAGAGACTGAAGGAGAGACAGAGGATAGGAGGTAGAGTGATTGAAGCAGAAAGAGAAAAGGAGAATGTTATAGCGAGAGAAGGAGGGAGAGAAGAGAGACAAGTAGAGAGGGTGAAGGAAGGAGAGAGAGAAGAAGAGAGGAGGACAGAGAGAAGGAGAATCGGAGAAAGCAAAGGAGAGCTAATGAGAGAAAGAGAAGGAGGGAGAGAAGGAAAGAGTAAAGGTGACAGCGAGTGAAGGAGGGAGAGAGAGAGAGTGAAGGAGAGTGAATGAGAGAGAGACAAGGAGGTAGAGCCAGAAAAGGAGAGTGTGAATGAGGGAAAGAGAGAAAAGAAAAGAGTAAAAGAGAGCGAGAAAAGGAGGGAGAGAGAAAAGAAGAAAGATTGAAGGAGGGAGAGTGAAGAAGAGAGCATGAGTGTGAGGGAGAGCGAGAAAAGGAGTGAGAGAGAAGGAAATATATGTGTGCGTGTGTGGTGTAGATCACTGACAGTTTTGATACTGGATTGTAAATCACAACTTTAAGTTGGACATGCCTGGTATAAAGAATAAAAGTAAAGTTTGAGCTCTTCATCTAAATAATAAAGAGAGTTAAAATGTTATATAGACTTGATGCTGTGAACAGAAGGGCCCACTGGACTTTTTGGGGATAATCAGTTATTATATGTGTTTAGAAGGTGCTAACGACTTGCTTAACAGCTATATCATGGGTGCAATGCATACATGTAGTTATATCATGGATGTTATAAGTGCATATAGTACTTTAATTGATTCACATTAAAGTAATGTATATGTATTTGAAGTAAGATAGTAGGCTATGCTTAAATAATATAAAGTTAATGCAGTCATATCTGGGATATACAAAGGGTTAAAGATTCAAAAGAATTTATATGGCTTTGAGAGTCAGCCACAGACAAATCCTTTGGCTTTAGATAACCGTGAAATCAACTTATTCAAAGTTAAGATATTTTCTGATTTTTTTAACTGGTCGAATTTAGTTTGTGGCAATGAGCAAAAATTGACCACAAAAAGGTGCTCTTTTGTTTTTTTATCTTTGATGATCTGATCTCATCAAATCATCTATCAAACAAGATATACAGTTTCATTAATACTGAAAGAGCAGAAGAAGTTTTTCAAGATGATGGAGTGGTCAGCTGTGAAGGGCAACAGATAATGAAGGCTCTAATCGATATTAATTTTACAGTAGAAATATAGCACATTTTCTTTCTTTTTTTTTGGTGAAATTACTTCTCAATGGCATAGAAACTTAAAGAAATTTGGGGGGACAACAGACAAACAAAATATATATATCTATATGTTGCAGTATATAGCTTTATTGGACAAAACATTCATTGGGCAGAGATAAGAGAGACACAGAGCAGCATTGTAGGTAATGTCCTGATATGTCAGTATGTGAGTCTGTAGATCAGGTTTTAGATAGGAACACAGCAGAGCCATAAATTCCCCCACAGTTTGTGGATTCTAAAAACAGCAATTGAACAGAGGGGCATGTGGAATGTGAATTATAAAACATGTTGATAGATGTTGATACACACATATATATATATATATATATATTTACATATGAACATCAATAGGTATATATATATATATATATATATATATATATATATATATATATATATATATATGATAGAAAAAGTCTACACACCCCTGTTAAAATGTCAGGTTTCTGTGCTGTAAAAAAATGAGACAAAGATAAATCATTTCAGAACTTTTTCCACCTTTTAATGTGCTGATAGACTCATACCCAAAAAGACTGAGTGCTGTAATAAAATCAAAAGGTGCTTCAACAAAGTATTAGTTTAAGGGTGTGCATACTTATGCAACCATATTATTTTATTTTTATATTTTTTCTTCCCTCTACCTAAAAGATTTCAGTTTGTTTTTCAATTGAGTTGTACAGTTTATAGGTCACATTAAAGGTGGAAAAAGTTAATGGACATATTTCACGTTTCACAATAAACAAAAAAGCCATTCACTGCGCGACTCACAACGAGCGCCAACGCTGCTCATAGCACACAAAGCCTTGCAATAAGCGCAAAAAACAAATCACCGCCGGCCAAACAAAAACACCAAAATCGCCTATCAGAAAAAAAAATACAACAACCAACAGCTGAAGGCACTCAGCGCGAGGCTCGCAATGAGCGCCGAAGGATCTTGGACCACCAACAAAATTAATCTCTCGACCAAAAAGCATTTTATAGCCGTCATTTGTTGACGGTCAAGTTGCTTGTGTGTATGTGTGTATATGTATATGTATATATATATATATATATATATATATATATATATATATATATATATATATATATATATATATATATATATATATATAAAGAACATTTACATTTTTCATTTGAAAATGAATACATCATAAAATAATATTTTTACATTGTTGCTCTCTGCTGTTGTTTGAATGGTTGCTTTACATTATAGGTGTTTGTATGTGTAGCTTCCTGTCAGATTTCATTGCTTTATCAAGACAAATGAGGACTGAAAAAATTATATGGTAGAGCTGATGGAATGTGGAGTGAGAACAAGTCACTGTGAGGCTGTAAAGAGGGAGGTGTATGAAGCTCTGTGAGATGTCTAATCTTCATAGGTTAACAATATTTATATATATATATATATATATTTATATAATAAGATATTAATTTTACATAAACAGCCATATTTGCAAGTTCCTAAAATAATATCTCTGCCTCCATAAATAAATTATTTTTGAAAGTAAATTGTATTTATATGAGTGTACTCTCTTCCTGCCCCTAAAGGATCTTGCTGAATACTAGGTTGCATATACTTTTGCACATCCCCCCAAGAAAGGAAGGCTCACTGTAATTCGACAGGAAAATATGTGTACAAATTATATCACTAATTGCTTGTCTGTATTTTTTTCAGAGCATTAACATTTTTTTTCAATATTATGGATGGATCTGTATCACCAATAATGTCCACGAGGAGAGGGACTCTGGAGTGTAAATTATATGGATTTCTGAAGACAACTGGACAGATGGTTTAAATGGAATGAGCAGAGACATCATGCAGAGATGCCATGACCCACTGGCCATCATCGATGCTCATGTTAAATACGTCTATCATGGGCTCAAAAAATGTCCAAATACCAACTCCATATTCAAAACAAGAATTCGTAAATAGGTGTTCATTACAATGATGTACAAGCTACCTTGCTGTATATAGCCATGGGTGAAAATGTAACTTTCTGGGAGAGCCTTGTCTTTGGACACCCAGTATGTATCAACTGGAAGCCAGAAGCAGAGGGAAGCATCTATCACTTGGCCAGTGTTCTGTTTGTATTGGGCTGCATGGGAGGAAGTGGGTTCTTTGGCCTCCTCTATGTCTATATTTTCTTTGCTTTAAGTTTCCTCTGCACTTGTATTTGGGCCTGGCTGGATGACTGTGCTGCTGATGTGTTCTCCTGGAACTTTATCCTTCTTTCAGTCTGTATTGTACAGATTATTCATGTTGCCTACCAGTTGAGGAGTGTCACCTTTGAAAAAGAATTCCAAGAACTATATAATTCAGTCTTCAAACCACTGGGCATCTCTTTAACTATTTTCCGGAAAATCACCTCCTATTGCAATGCTGAAGTGGTCAGTTTGGAGAAGGAGCACTGTTATGCAGTTCAAGGAAAAACTCCCATCGATAAACTCTCCATGCTGGTGAAAGGAAGGTCTGTATCTTTTATAATTGTTTACAATATCTTTGTCATCTTTTTGCACAGATGTACACACAGATGTACACACACTTAGATGTACACAAGTGTAATATTTTAATCTAATATGGTGTGAAATGGAATCTAGTCGGCTCTAGATTGCGAAAATAATATTGATGCTTCTAAATCACGTACTTATTGTACAATTACAGTCTATTTCTACTTGACCTAATTGTGCTCTTCTACAGTGTTGGGTAGAATTGGGATGGGATGAAGAAGGTAGGATGTTCACCACTGGCGGAAATAGTTCCTCTGCAAAACAATCTACCCTGTAATTTTTATATTAACAGTATAACAATAAATACGTGTTCCTGCTCACATTATTCTCAGTCCTTCTCTTTTCCTTGCTTCCCTTTAATCTCCCTTATGTTTCCCCTTTTCTCCCTACCCAATCGATTTCCCCTTTCCTTCCTCCATTATTTTTCTCCTAACATGGTCCTCCAAATTACTGCATTCCCTTCCATTTGCATGTTTTTATGGCATTTATCCCCTCCTCATCCTGCACAATAGCACAGATGTACTACTTCAAGGCATGTGCAACAACATGCACCTTGTATAATAGTTTTACATTTTTAATTGAAACTAACATTGAGAGAGTGAGTGAGACTAATATTATTTAAGAAAACAGTAATAGTTTTTTTTGTTGCTGACAAAAAAAAAGTGTGTTCACTGAAATTGCTTTAGGAATAATGAGCTGCATGGTACAAAATTACAATTGGCTATCTAGGCTCTGTGAGAAACTTGTGTATTACCTTTTATTTATTGTTTTTCAATAAGTAAAGTACCACCATAGTTTTGGAAATAAAAAACTAACTAATCTATTTATAAACTGTGCAGTATTTATCATTCCTTGTTATATAACCTCAATTAATGACCTTCTGATACATTCAAAGCTAAATTTGGATCAATGGATGTGTGTCCAAAGGCTAGATCTGTGGAATCAAGGGAGCTCCCAACCTGATTTAGAGCCACCATTTTTTATCCTCTATAAGTGCATGTTTTGGGGCCATTTGCTGCATTTTTGTAAAGATGAAATATGTTCTGTAAGTAGAAATCAAGAGTTCTCTTCAAGAAAATTGTTGATCTCAAAGGAACATTTCATGCCAAATTGGACAAATAAAACAAAATTGGTACGGACTTAACATAAGCAGATCAGATAAAGAAGAGGTGGCAGGAGTACACTGACAATCTACACAGGAAGGATCTTAACGGCAGTGATGACCTCAATAGTTTGTCCAATGTGTTGGAGCCAGACATCTTGGACAGTGAAATTAGATGGGCTCTAAGAAGCCTTGATAACACGACTGCAGGAGGTG
Source organism: Discoglossus pictus (assembly GCA_027410445.1). Taxonomy (NCBI): domain Eukaryota; kingdom Metazoa; phylum Chordata; class Amphibia; order Anura; family Alytidae; genus Discoglossus; species Discoglossus pictus. The sequence goes on from CM050165.1 coordinate 236,535,425, forward strand.
ATGGAATCCCTGCTAAACTATTCAAAATCCTACAAGATGATGCCGTGAAAGTGTTGCTTGCTTTATTTCAGCAAATTTGTAAAACTCAACAGTGGCCAATAGACTGGGAAAGGTCAGTCTACATCCCAATCCCAAAAATAGGTAGTGCCAAAGAGTGCTCCAATTATCGAACAATTGCACTCATTTTACATTCCAGAAAGGTAATGCTTAATATCCAGCAAGCTTGGCTTCAACAATATATGGACCGGGAACTGCAAGCCCTTTTCCACAGAGAAAGTGGCACAAGAGATTAAATTGCCAATGTCCGATGGATAATAGAGAAAGCACAAGAGTTACAGAAAAAAAACATTTACTTCTGCTTCATAGACTGTCCTAAAGCACTTTACTGTGTGGATCACAACAGAACCGAACATGGAATAACAGAATGGTTCAAGAATGGACTGCAACAAGGTTGTATATTGTCACCTTATTTATTAATGCGTAAGGCGGGGCTGGATGAATCCAAAACCGGAATCAATATTGCTGGAAGAAATATTAACATTCTAAGATATGCCGATGATACTACTCTGATGGCTAAAAGTGAGGAAGAACTATTGATGAGTGTGAAAGAAGAGATTGCAAAAGCTGCTCTGCATTAAAAAGATGAAGATCATTGTAAGCAACAATCTCCGTTTCTGGCAAATAGACGTGTTATATTTTCCTGGGATCCAAGATCTCTTCAGATGGTGACTGCAGCAATGAAATTAAAAGATGTTTGCTTTTGGGGAGGAAAGATATGGCAAGCTTGGACAAGCTAGTAAAAAGTAAAGATATTACACTATCAATATATATGTGCATAGTTAGAACTTTAGTATTCCCAGTAGTAACATATGGATGTGAGAGGTGGACCATAAAGTAGGCTGAGCGACGTAGAATTGATGCTTTCGAATTGTAATGTTGGAGAAAACTACAAGAAGATCCAATAAATCAGTACTACAGGAAATCAAGACAACCTTTTCACTGGAAGGTATGATCACGTGGCTGAAGCACAAGTATTTTAGCCATATCATGAGAAGACAGGATTCTATAGAAGAGACTGATACACAGGTACACAAAGAAGGGGGCTACAGAGGCAGAGATGGATAGATGCGACAATTCAAGCAACGAACAGGAGCCTGGTGTGCTGCGGCCCATTCTGTCCCTTTGCATACGCACCTTTATTAGGATTTAAGCAGTATATTAAAAGACCACTGTAACACAATAACAAGAGAAAATGTTTTTTTAATTCTGCATTGGTCATTAATAAAAGTAATATTTAATTATATATAATAGCAGTATTCATTATGAAATGTACTTTTAAAGATTAGCATGTCCATCTCCAGTTCAGCTGTTATTTCCTTCTTGATGAGGTCATCAAGAGTATGCTTGGCTTCAAGACTGGTCTGAAGGGTTTTAAGAACAATCTTGTTAGATAAGAAGTCAAACAATCATCGACATTCTGTCTTCACAGCAAAAGCTTGTTGCCAAATGTAGAGCATATATTTGTGCCTGAAAATGTAAAAGCTGCCTCTTAGACAAAGCTTCCTCCTTCATTGACTTTAAATTTGGCAGATACCAACAGCAGCTGAAGGACCACTGAAATGCCATATAGTATCATCTTTTAAAAAACTTGATAATGTCCAGGATGCTTTACTTAGTTTGAAAACAATAATTACAGCCTTTAATTGTTAACTATTGTATTCAGTGATGAGACATATTGTCTTTGTTCCCAAACTGAATAAAAACTGATGAGGAGTGGGGGTGCATTCCAATAAAAAAAATCTATTTAGTTCTATTGAAAAGTGCTTTCTAAATAGTGCACATGACAATAGTGCTCTTTGGAAGTGCTCATAAGATAACCTTTCCCTTGAGCTGCACACAGACTAGTGGCAATGATGGAATCCCCCCAAACAATGCAGAATCTGCAAAACATATGATTTTCTCTAATATATATTTTATATTCCTGTCCATACCAGCTACTGTTAGTTTGTTATATGTGTGTTTGTTTGTGTCCTCCAGTCTTGACCTCATGGACTGTTACACACCATGCTGATCCACCTGGTATTCATGGCAGAGATAATGGAGTGGGTTGCCAGTTCATTCTCTAGTGGACCACAGCATACAGCTCCTGGTATTCCTAGGTGGTCTCCCATCCAAGTACTGACTGTGCCCAACACTGCATGTCGTCAGGGTGGTGTGACCTATTGGTTCCCTGACTGAAATTGAACCCAGGTTGCAGCGGTGAAAGCTCAGAATCCTAACCACTGGACCACCAGGGAACCCTAGGGTATATATGTAAAAGCATGTGAAGTTTTTTCCAAACTATAATGGCCCCCTAGCTTCTGTAATGCTTCATAAAAGTACCGGAACAGGATAATGTGACAAGGTTAACATGTGCTGCATAGATAATTCTTTTATTACTTATATTTGCCAACTGCCTGAACAAGAAAAGTGTTGTGTAAAGTATGTTTTTATCCAGCCATTTGTGACTAAAGCGGTTTAAAATGTGTTTTATTATGGATGAGACGTTTATCTGGATGCATAAACAAACATTTTGCCAAGTGATTTCAGCATTAAATAGAACTATTTGTGTTCAAATCAAAATATTCATCAGTCAAAGTCAACCACAAGATTTCCATTCTGCATAAAAAGAGGTTCTTTCAGAAGATAAATTGATATTTGTTGGAATAGCTGCATTTCAAAATAAAAGAAACATGTTTTCCCAATAATACTACTGCATGATCTGGTATAAAAATACAGGCAACTTTAGTATTGCAGTGCCAAACACGGGCAATGATTTCCGGCATTCACCTCTGTTCTCAGGTTGAATTCTGAAATCTTGACCTGTATTATGCACTGATTGTGTAGTCCTGTATGGAGCTGAACTAAACCTGGTTGAGTTGCAGAATATTTAAAACAAATGCAGTATGATGAAAAACAATATACATGTTTGAGATCTTTGAATCTGGCTTAAAGCATAAAAAGTAATTAAGTCTGTTTTTAATAATAAAAACATATGTTGATGCCTCTCCTGAATGAATCCATGATAGGTGGAGGTTGTATTTGTATGTGAGATGGATGTTTACAGTTCTGGATGGCTGTGGTTGCATCTATTGATGCAACTTCTTGCATTTAGGCCCATGAGGGTGTGGTCAAGCTCAGGCTTATGCAGTTATCTGAGCAAACTCATCACTGTTAATGTTAGTTGCTAGGAACATATGTGTCAAACAAGTGCCTTCTTTCTTGAACTACAGTGGTCATTTAAAGAACTGCAGTGACTGGGATACAGCTCTAAGAGGCTATTAAAACAATCCTTATTATATAGAATCTAACTTGAGTCTGTATAAACATACATAGGCTATTTCCCTGACCTAAAAAAACTCTTCCCTTATTGCCCTCATTATAGGTAGAGACCAGCAGCAGTTGAGTGTGATTTTTGAAACTAACTTTAAAACTGATTTTTTTTTGGGATACTTGAATGTGAATGTTAATGATCAATGCCTAATTAAAACTTCTAGCTCCTGTTTGGATCTTTCAGTGGTTACTATATTCAGCCATGAAACTTCAAATTAGATAATATATTAATATGATACATCAACTTAGTTTTTTATATGGAGTCTGTGATGATGATGATGGCATTTCATAATAAGAAGTTGTCTTTCACTGCATGTACTGTAGAGTAAATGTTCAAGTAGGCCTTTATCACAGATCTATATATTTAATTTATTGTAGATTCCTTGTACTACAACTATATTAACACTGGTAATTTTCCTGTCAAAAATGACAGTATAATTTTTAATTTCTCTCCCTCTCTCTTCTCCCCACCCTTTCCTGTGTCAATCTCCTCCTTCCCTCCCCTGTGTCTTTCCCCCCTTCCTCCCCTGTGTCTCTCCCCCCTTCCCTCCCCTGTGTCTCTCCCCCTTCCCTCCCCTGTGTCTCTCCCCCTTCCCTCCCCTGTGTCTCTCCCCCTTCCCTCCCCTGTGTCTCTCCCCCTTCCCTCCCCTGTGTCTCTCCCCCTTCCCTCCCCTGTGTCTCTTCCCCCCTTCCGTCTCCTGTCTCTTCCCCCCCTTCCGTCCCCTGTTTCTCTTCCCCCCTACCCTGTGTCTCCCCCACTTTCTCCTCCCCTGTGTCCTCTCCCCTGTGCTCTGATTACAGTCTCATTGACAAAACACTCACTATTTTTCCAACAAGTTAGCGGTGCTATTACATGCAACTTGAATGTAAATTTTGCATCCTCACTAATTTGTTGCAATGATGTGTGATTGCTATGTGCCTAAAGTGTACAAGTAGGCACCTGCTATTATGAATTCGCAAGTGAGAATGTAAAAACACAGCAGTCTACTTTCCCGTACCCACAATCAGAACTTTCTAAAACAGCATGCACACACAAAACACTAGCCTTATTTATTTGCATTTGTATATAGCGCCTTTATCTATTGGGTTTTTACATAGATATAAAATTGTACAGAATTGTTTTGGAGTATAAAGTAGTATATATGCAGAAAAACATAGTACACAGAATACAGTGAAGTTTGGGTTTGTTGCTGAAATGGTGCAATGAGCAGGAGCCTTGGTAAGCACTATGGGGTCAGTATCTCAAGCTGAGAAATTTAATAAACAAAGCAAGAAATTATTTACGTTGCATAGAGGTTAGAAAGAGAGGAAGTTGGTCATCAGGGAGATGTGAATATGTACATTTTAGTCAATCTGGCGTAGAAGATCCGCTCACACTTGGGTTAAATGGGGAATGGCGGTTGATGGCCAACCTTAGCCCACAGACTGTTAGAGGATAGGTTGAACTAGTTACAGCTATATTTTGGGGGATAATAGCCCCCCGCAATCCTTCTTCACTAAAGTTACAAAAGCAATAGAGTGTAATGCATGATGTGAGACAGGTTAGACTTTGCAGGTTTTAGCTGCCCGGTCATGTCCTGTTTTAAAGCCCCTATTCTATTCTGCTTCTACTTCCCCACAGGAAATAGGCACCAGCACCTTCAGAAAACTTATTGGCCAAAAAGCTGGACTGACCTGCAGAAGTCAGATTCTAGCAAAACACAATTAAAGTTAAATATTTTACTTAAACATTTTATAATGTTGTTCTCTTGAAACATAAATTATTCTTAAACACTCTAAAACAGTAAAGGGCAGCGCATTTAGTCTGAAGGGCATCATATGTGGCCCTTGAGTCTTTAAAATGGTCTTTCAGTGCTTTAAACGTTATTTTACCTAATGACAAAATCTCTGTTGGAAAGGATTGTACGTTTGTCAGTTTTCAGTCTTGCATGGTGTTTTGAAAAAAGCACCATGTATATAAGATTTTAAACGTAAAAACAGGATCCCCTGCTTTTTGACATGTGTTTTGCATTGTATTTTTTTTATTTTTTTTATTTTTATACTTAACCCCTGAACAGGGCTACGGAATATGTTGACGCTTTATAAAAAAAGCTGTAATAATATTAGTTCATTGGTTATAGAAGTTAAGATAATGAGGAGAAGTATTTATGAATATAAATAGGTATGATTTGCTAATTTTAGAGTGGTATAAAGGGCTGTGTATTGTTGAAGAGATTTGTGCTCTTTCACTCTAGAGAACAGTTTGGGGGTGGCATGGGAAGTGCCTGAGGGTGGCATGGGAAGTGCCTGGGGGCCGCATGGGAAGTGCCTGGGGGCCGCATGGGAAGTGCCTGTTGCCTCCATGCTAAGTAAGTTTGCTGAATTAATACATATTATATAGATGTGTTTGATTTCCTGAGCTGTGATATAGATTTCCATGCTCAAAGCTTCAGGTAAGAACTGTAGCAGCAGAAATTTAGAAATATTTATTGTACACTATCAAAGTTTGAAAAATATTGGGAGAGTTGAAGCCCATAGATGATGGGAAAACAAGCAGTTCTCAGTATAATTTTGTTCATAATTAATCAACAATCTCAATCAATTGAAAAGTTGATACTGTTATTTACTACTTAAAAAATGTACAGAGGCCTTTTATAGAAGTGTTGACTGACAAGGCTGGTTGAATTACTGCTAACAAAATGTACGGTAATTTATGTTATTTTACAATTTAAGTGTTATTCAGTAGTATATGTATATTACCTTGCAAAAGCATTCTCGTAGTATTTGTATGGCTGAAGAAACCTATGAGTCATTGTGTTCCCTTTATACAGAGCTGAATCCGTGTTGTAAACACCAGGGTATGTTTTCTTGTATCTATTACATATATATTTATTGCATCCCGAATATGAAATACTTCAGAACTGATGCTACGCCCACAGCACAAAAGTAAATTTAATTAAAATAAATAAAGATTGTATAGAAAATGCTGAAGTGTTCACTATATTTACTTTAGCTATAATGTAAGTGGCAGAAAATGTCATTTCATATACAGAATGTCACAGACCGCTTATTTCCTATTTCCTTTCATCTCTTTGTTCTGGAGTGCTATACACTCATTGTTGATATTCGTATTGAGTGCTATTATATCACAACATGAGACAGATGAGTTTTACAAGAAGGTATCCCAGGAGTCGGGTCTTATGAATTCATTTGGTCATATGACTGGTTTACAAGAGGTTGAAGGTTTTTTTAATATACAAATGTTATTGAAGTTTTTGATTCGTTAAAAATATACAAGATATTTGTTAAAGCAGAGGTGAACTAATGTTTTTATTGAATACCACTTAAATATTCAATAATTGTTTGCCATGTATATAATACTATTAAAATAATAATTGAGTATATTGGGTTTTATCATGTGCACTTATACATCTTGAATGTATGCACATCTTTACTACTTTTTGGATCTTTCCCTATATGACTGCGGTAGTTGCAGCTGCCGATATTTAAGATAAGTTGTAACCTTAGAAGGTTAATCTAACCCTTAAACTAACCCTATCCCTCACCCTAAACCTAACAGTTTACCTAACCCTAACACTATGATATCGCTATGATAGAGTTAGATATGTGATTTGGATGGCAGGTACATTTTTCTGATTAGTATTATCCAATCTTTTTCTGTTCATGGTGAACTGCTACAGTTGGCAGCCATGATGATTTTAGGAACACCAGTAAGGAATTAAAAATACGTAATGCTTGAAACTAAGGCAATTAATATTTCTCCTTAATCTCCTCAAGGGCTACTCCATTTTGTCTTATGCGCACTTCTCAACTGTGTTTTACCCCATTCCATGAATATGGCAGGAAGAAGATATTCCTGTGCTATGGCATAATATGTCATTTTTTTTCTGCACATGAAATCATTCTTTTCATGTGAAATCAATTCTTGCATGTTTTTGCTTTATTACAGTGCACTATGGGTAATAAAATGTATATTTCAATACAAGGTATTAACATTTCTTTTAGAATTCCCTGAGATGTTTACTCTGGTGCACATCATTATATTGGCAGAATTGCATGCATTCCCATTCCAAGTAATTAATTATACAGCTAATGAAGATATTAAACAAGCACCTCAACAGTTCTGGCAACCTTATTTTCCCACTAACGGTACTCTATTTACTGCAGCCTTCTGTTTTCTGTCCTTCAGTTAATTTTGCCTTTCCAACGTTTGGACTTTAGGTTGAAGGAGCACCATTACAGATTTGTTAAAGTTAGGGCTGTAAAACTATGCATATAGTGCTCCATTGACCCCCTTTGTCAAATTCATTTTAAAAAGGGGGCCATATTTGACTTTTTTTTTCTCGCACATTATTAAAAGATTAGCTACCAATGCAGGGGTGTATTCAGTTTTTATGCTGCCCTAAGCCCATCTAAATGTGTACACCACAGGCACTCATTTACTACTGACACCTTGCTATGTCCCCAATCCCATATACAGTGGATATAAAAAATCTACACATTAAAATGTCCGGTTTCTGTGCTGTTAAAAAATGAGACAAAGATAAATCATTTCAGAACTTTTTCCACCTTTAATGTGACCTATAAACTGTACAACTCAATTGAAAAACAAACTGAAATCTTTTAGGTAGAGGGAAGAAAAAATATAAAAATAAAATAATATGGTTGCATAAGTATGCACACCCTTAAACTAATACTTTGTTGAAGCACCGTTTGATTTTATTACAGCACTCAGTCTTTTTAGGTATGAGTCTATCAGCATGGCACATTTTGACTTTGCAAGATTTGCCCACTCTTCTTTGTAAAAATACTCCAAATCTGTAAGATTGTGAGGGCATCTCCTGTGCACAGCCCTCTTCAGATCACCCTCAATCGGATTCAGGTCTGGGCTCTGGCTGGGCCATTCCAAAACTTTAATCTTCTTCTGGTGAAGCCATTCCCTTGTTGATTTGGATGTATGCTTTGGGTCGTTATCATGCTGAAAGATGAAGTTCCTCTTCATGTTCAGCTTTCTAGCAGAAGCCTGAAGGTTTTGTGCCAATATTGACTGGTATTTGGAACTGTTCATAATTCCCTCGATCTTAACTAAGGCCCCAGTTCCAGCTGAAGAAAAACAGCCCCAAAGCATGATGCTGCCACCACCATGCTTCACTGTGGGTATGGTGTTCGTTTGGTGATGTGCAGTGTTGTTTTTGTGCCAAACATATCTTTTGGAATTATGGCCAAAAAGTTCAACCTTGGTTTCATCAGACCATAACACCTTTTCCCACATGCTTTTGGGAGACTTCAGATGTGTTTTTGCAAAATGTAGCCTGGCTTGGATGTTTTTCTTCGTAAGAAAGGCTTTCGTCTTGCCACTCTACCCCATAGCCCAGACATATGAAGAGTACGGGAGATTGTTGTCACATGTACCACACAGCCAGTACTTGCCAGATATTCCTGAAGCTCCTTTAATGTTGTTGTAGGCCTCTTGGTAGCCTCCCAGACCAGTTTTCTTCTTGTCTTTTCATACATTTTGGAGGGAGCTCCAGTTCTTGATAATGTCACTGTTGTGCCATATTTTCTCCACTTGATGATGACTGTCTTCACTGTGTTCCATGGTATTTATAATGCCTTGGAAATTCTTTTGTACCCTTCTCCTGACTGATACCTTTTAACAATGAGATCCCTCTGACGCTTTGGAAGCTCTCTGTGGACAATGGCTTTTGCTGTGGGATGCGACTAAGAAAATTTCAGGAAAGACCAACTAGAGCAGCTGAACTTTATTTGGGGTTAATCAGAGGCACTTTAAATGATGGCAGGTGTATGCTGACTCCTATTTAACACGATTTGGAATGTGATTGCTTAATTCTGAACACCGCTACAACCCCTAGTTATAAGAGGATGTGCAGACTTATGCAACCACATTATTTTTCTTTTTTTTTCCTTCTTCCGTCCACCTAAAAGATTTCAGTTTGTTTTTCAATTGAGTTGTACAGTTTATAGGTCACATTAAAGGTGGAAAAAGTTCTGAAATAATTTATCTTTGTCTCATTTTTTACAGCACAGAAACCTGACATTTTAACAGGGGTGTGTAGACTTTATCAGAGTTACAAACAGAGAAGTCTCTGAATATAGACTTAATTGAGAATCGGACCTCACTATTCTGTAGTACTGTACTGACAGCTCCAGACAGCCTGCTTCCTCTGAAATATGTTGCACCAAGCTTGGCCTATAAATGATTTAGTGACATGACATTGCTTTTGCTTTCAGGGTGGTGATATAACCTCTGTACACTCCAGATTTTTAATATATTTATATCTAAGTTGAGTCACATTATTATGACCACAGCAACAAGATGGCGTGGTAGTGAGTCAATAAGATACTGGAAGGTTGGCAAGGGTATCTGGAGCCATGCATACTGCAGTGCATCCAACAGCTCCTGAAGACTGCATGGTGGAGGATCCATACGGTAAACATAGCCATCAAAGTGGTCACACTTTTGCTTGATGGGGTTCAAGTCTGGTACATTTTGAGGACAGGAAAGTACTTGGAATTCTTTGTTATGCTCCTTTAACCACTCCCGTACAATTCTGGCCATATGACATGTTACAACTGCTCCAGGGAAGACAGTCAACATGTATGGGTGTACGTTATCAATCGGTTGAGAGTGCCTTCCAGAGGTATGATAGGATCCAGACAATGCCAAGAAAACATTCCTCCAGACCATAACGCTGCCGCCACCAGCTTGTGTTCTTTCAACAATGGTTGCAGAGTGTTTGTGCTCTGAGATTTTGCGCCAACGTTCGTCCAGTAGATGGAGCAGAAAACGTGACTCCTCAGAGAAGGCAACCCTTTGCCAATCAGAAGAGGTCCAATTTTAATTTGTCATGCAAATGAAAGCCGTTGACCTATCGTCAGCATGGGTACAGTCCCCAGCCGGTTGTTTCAGATCCCCATACGCCACAGGGTTCACTGCACTGTTCTAGACACATGCCTGGTAGCCGTATGGCTCATTTTGCGCTGTGAGTTGGTCAACTATAGCAACGAATAACAACGTTTATTCGGAATGGTGCAGTTTGTCCGGTCGCTGTACACTTTAACCACAGCAGCATGAGAACAATTCACAAACTGCTCTGTCTTAGAAATACTGCCACCCTTGGCTTGAAAGCCAATGATCAATCGCACATTTTACCTATGACAGTGATGTTGATATGTTTGCAGAATGCCTTTATGTCAACTTATATTTCCACCAAGCCAGTTCGGGTTACATGCCATATTTCATTGACTATGTACTACTGACATCAAAAGTAGACAGTGGTCATAATATTGTGACTCGACCCTGCATTGTGCACAAGTGTTACAATTTTAGTTGAAATAGAGTTGTCCTAATGGTGAACGAAAGAGGCAGGATAAAAGAATAAGAAGTTTGGAGTATGCCACAAATGTAAAATGTTGTAAAATATATCCTTGGTCCAGACATATACTGTAACTGTATTTAGTTTTGAGCAATTGGAGGGTCACTGTGTGACCACTGTGCTGCACCATGGACAATCCTGCAAGTCTTGAAAGATCTTCCTTTATATGTTTGCATTGCTAAGTATATAGTCTTCCTTCACTCTTATGTTACAGCTAATTGAGTCTTTTTAAATCTTCAAAATTCTATTCTGGTTGGCAAGATAAATAAGCAAACATATTGACAAGGGCTTAGGGTACAGTAGTAGAGCTGATCATGAGTGAATGTAACAGATAATAAAAAAGTCTGTTTTTACTAATTTAACTTTCTTAAAATTTTTTGCACATTATAGTTCTTCAAGAGGGTAGGGTATTTCAGGGGGCTCATGCAGCACTGCATTATTCAAATAAGCATATTAACAGTGTTTTGTTTTTTAAGCTTTGTATTCTCTTTCAAATTTGCTCCCATGACCCTGTATGGAAAGCTGTTCCACCGACTTGCCTGAACATACTCTCATAACTTCTCTGTCTGCTGTGATTGCACTTAATGAGGATGTGATTGTGATAATTTAGTCAAGACATAGAAAAACTTCTGATGTTCTATCTTTCTACACCATATTTGTCGCATTATCTTTATCAACTAGTAGAAGTATCTCCAATGAGATTGTGACCAGATTAGAAGTTCTGGGTAACCAAATGCACCCAAAGATTATTGCATCTTAATTTGCCTTGGAGATGGCAGTGTTATATTGATTACCGGACATGCGGATGAGTTTTTTTTTTGTTGGTTTTTACTGTCATTATATTTGACTGATAGCTTAGATAAGTTGTTTTGTGGTTAACTATTTCACCAACACACCTATATTAGACGGACACCTGTAGGTTTTTCATCACATTTGTGTACTATTGTGACCTTAGGCATTCCTCTCTTGTCTTGTATTTTTATTATTACTAACATAAGGAGCTAAATCCAAAGATAACATTAATATAATCATTGCTTATCACTAGTCACACTTGTCTTCCGTCTTGTGTTTCTTTCTACAAAGAGCAAACAGAGCATGCTATCTCAGGCATATTATTACTGTAGTACCAAAAATAGAAAGAGCCAGTCTGACTTTCACATTTAGAGTGTGCACTTGTGAACAGGTCTGTAGTTGCTTCTGGAATGATGATTTATTTTTAACTTATTCCAATGGCTGAAGAAAGGGGCTGTATAATGGGAGGCTGGATGACAGCTACTTGGCATGCACTAGTTATTATTATTATTATCATCTTTATATTGTGCCAACATATTCCGTAGCGCTGTACAGGGGTTGAGTACTTGGCAAAAAACAAACTTAACAACTAATACATAAAATAAATAAAATCAAATGTGCATAGAGCTTGTTTTCAAGGCACTGACACAAGATTGAAAATTTGCAAACCTACATTAGTGAGCATTATTGAGACTCTGGGTCTTAGAGATGTTCTGCATATAGGCCTTTCTAACAGCCATGTACCACCATCACATCATAAAGGCTCACATTGATGATCTCTATTATGAAAAGAACAATATGCTATCTTCAGTCCATGTGGCACTCACTACAGACTATCACTGGGTAATAGTGTCTGCATTTTTTAGCTATGGTGGTAGTGAACTCCACAGTGTGTAAATTATACAGTAAATTGTGCTAACAACCTGGTAACATTAGCAGAAGATTGGAATAAGTAACAACGTGATAACACTTTCTTATGTCCCAAGCTACTACTGACTCATGTGAAAGCTTATTCTCCCTTGCAGGGAAGGTTATGACTAAGAAAAGGGCATCTTTGACACCTGGAAATGCACAAAAGCTTTTATGTTTGAGTAACTGGTTGCAGAGATATAATAACAGATTCTTAATCATTTTCAGTTAAAAGGACTCTGTAACCAGTTAAATGTGGGGATTAAGCTGATTTCTCCATGTGCCCCTACAATCTTACAGCACTGAGCGCTATAAACTGTAACTGGCTCCAGGGTGAAAATGTCCAAATGAGTTGCTGGAATTTGAAACATTCGACAGATTAGAGCCAGCGACAATACAGAATATTACATCAACCTCAGTGTTGTGAACAACAAGCCGGGGGATCCATCCAAACTATCCCCAAAAGTACTAAATGTCAAGTTTATGGACATGCGACAATGGAACTGGTTATGGCTAACATGATCTACTTACATGTTTTGAGATTAGTCAGACAAAAACTTCCTATGTATACGAAGGGTCCTCCATTTTGAATAGGTGGCAGATTCCATAGCAGCATCAACTATAATAGTTAGTAGATGTGAGTAACGCCTTGCCGTGCCTACTGTGCAGGCGTTACTCACATCTACTTGCTGGCGTGACAGGGAATTCTGCAACTGTGCACGTATGGCGCAGAATATCCAAGAGACAGGCAGGGAGCCAGAGGGAAAGAGAGGGCGGGGGACAGAGAGAGAGCGAGGAGGCGGAGGGGGGGAGAGAAAGAGAGCGGGAGATGGAGAGAGGTGGACAGCGGGAAGATGGTGAGGGCGCACAGATAGCGGGAGAGTGCACATAGAGACCGCACAGACATTTAAACATAACATATATGACACCTTCATTTATGATGGGTAAGTTACTAGTATAGAAATAATAACTTAGAGGCTACATTTTTTATTTGCATTCTAAAAACATTGAATTTCTTCAAAAGAATCAATGTTAAAAATTATTCAAAATCTGTGTGTCAGCATTTTCCATAGCACTATTTACAAGGAAGAAAAAAGTACAAATACACTACAATGCAAATACAGCTTGGTGCAACACAGTTGAGGTCCCTACTCTGAAGTGCTTACAATCTAGAAGGTAAGGATATGGTGTGAGACAGGAGGATGACAGAATCAAGATTTCAGGGATCAAGGCAGTACGTAAGTTGCGGGAGCTGTGTGTTATAATGTAGGTTGTGTGTAAACAATTTGAGTGCGGGGAGGGGGAAAGATGAAGGTAATTTGCAGAGTGAAGGGGTTGGGTTTGGGGAATATATTGAGGTGAAAGCAGAGATATTAGCAGATGTGCTGTTGTTAAGGGCTTTATATGACTAACAGAGAGGAGCAGCAGACTCTGAGAGGTGAGTCTAGCAGAGGAGTTCATTATGGATTGGAGTGGAGACAGATGGGTGATGGGAGGCTAATAAGGAGTGCGTTGCATTAGTTGAGGCGAGAGGGAATGGATTAGAATTTTAGTTGTAACTTGTATAAGACAGTGATGTATTATTGAAGATGTTTTAAGGCGAAGACAACAAGATTTTGATTGATTGTATGTAAGGAATGAAAGAGTGGATAGAGGAGCGAATAGTGGGCCTGAGAGCTGGGAGTGATTATGATATGTCCAGTGCTGAGAGATTTGATTGTATCTGCATATAAATGATGCTGAAATCCTAAAGATTTTATTAGGCGCCAAGGGAACAAATATAGATGGAGAAACTGAGAGGGCATAGGATCGAACCTTGAGATACACCACCGTAGGCTAGAGTGGAAAAGAACAAGTGCTGGAGGAGACTCTAAAAGTAGTTTACTGTATCTAAGCAGCGGGAAGATGTTTAAGACACAATGTGATATAATTATATCAAGGTTTGAGAACTATAATCAATTATGTTGATATTATTCATAAATTGTCCTGTTTTGGTGATTGTTGTATGTTTATTAGACAGTCATTCAAACTAACAAACTTCAATGTTAAATTAATTAAGATTTTTGTATTTAGTATTCTATATTTTTGAAAACCAGGTAATATAACTTATAGCAAGTCTTAGAATTGCCATTCTCTATACCTCTGACATGCTATTTGATACACTAACATAAAACTTTACTAACTTGGCAGGATACGAGTGACCGTAGATGGGGAGTTTCTTCATTATATATTTCCGCTTCAGTTCCTGGATTCTCCTGAGTGGGACTCACTACGACCTTCAGAGGAAGGACATTTTCAGGTAACATGTCCAGGCCTGATTGCAGTAATGCAGTGTTGAGCACTGTCCTGGATTTCAGTATTTCCCTGCTGTGCACAGGTGAGTTAATCACTGCCTCAGACATGCTGATGGATTCCAAGCAAGGAAATACTGAAATCCGGGACAGTATTTGGCATTCCAGGATCAACATTTGCTATGCCTGCAAAAATATATGTATTTTAATTCCCAAGAGAGTGTCCATATGGTCAAGCATGTCACTAAAGTTATCTGAAATATACTACAGTTTGTTCACCAGATAATCTGTAATATAATTACTTCAATATATTATATTTTATAATCAAACAGAAAACCTGTGTTTTAATCACATGTTCCTGGTGATGAAAGCATAGGTATTGCATTTATCATGTAAATCCATAAATGTAAATAACCGCACTTACTCTTACCAACGTTAAACAACAAGGTTATGTAAATCTTTATATATTTAGTATTGTCCGGAATGTATTCTATGCTTGTACATATATAAAAGCAACGTTATACTCCTTTTGCAAAAAACAAACAAACAACTAAACAAACCACTTGGCTAGTGTTTCTTCTGAACCATTCTCATTTATTTACTGATATTAAGTTGAATTTTCTCTCTTTGGTGAATCCATAATTTAGACAATATTTAGATGTATTTTGCAAATGGCTGTACAATAAACATTTATTTTTGGTTATCTCCTGATTGTAGCATTTCGTAGCATTCTGTACATTTTGTGTTAGGAGAGACTTCCTTCAGTTCCAGCCATTGAAATTTAAGAATTGTAAGGTTGACTATTTCAGCACTTACAAGACCACTAAAGATTAGTGAACTATGCAAAAAATAAGAATATTAGCAGCTGTGTAATCCAGGAGCATAGAAGCATTTTCAGAAAATCTTAATTTCAGCAGACTGGGTTAGTGCATGGAATCCATGACAATAACACTTCTTTTCCAAAATATAAATATGCAGGTACAGAGCATGGTAGGAAGGGTTCACAAGTTTAATTCAGACTTCCTTCTTCGGAGCATAGGAGAGGTATCAGTTGACTCATTGGTTGAGTCTATTTCAACCAGTGAACAAATCATCCTCTCTCCCATCTCCTGCTACCACTAAACAGATAAAAAATAGCAGAATACATCCCTCAGCAGGAAGTCACTAATATGGAATCATTCTGGGACAAGCAAAGTGAATGTTTTCTCCATAAAATGTGTTTATTCTTAGGGCTTACATCTCAGTTAATGTTTTAGTTCACAAACATATGAAGTTTTTTTCCAAGCTACTGTTGTCCTTTTAATAACCCAATTATAGTTGCCTAGAAAAAGTATGTGTAGTGGTGTAATAAATGAAATATATTGATTGCTCTATAAAATTAATTCTGAAAATGAAAGCCAGAAAGAGCTAAGAAATATTTTCAAAAATCAAATTGTATTGCGGGCACTAACATTTCAGCCAAAATGTATGTATTTGTTTATGCACATTTTTTAAATTATTTATTAATATTTGTCAATATCAAATTGAAGAAGCTAATTTATTGAAGATATACCAAGCTTACTATTGACACCACATTCTGTTTCTCAAATATTACATACTAGTCGTTTGCCCATCATAAATTACGGGATAATATTTTGATTCCCCCCCCCCACCCCCATTCTCCTGTATCTCTTTCCCCCCCACTCCCTCACCTCTGTCTCTTCCCTACCCCTTTCCCCCCTCTGTCACTTTCCTCCCCCTTTCCACCCATCTGTCTCTTTCCTCCCTCTCTTCCTCTCCTGTGTCTCCCCCTCCCCTGTATCTTTCCCCCCCCCCACCCATGTATCTCTTTCTTTCCTCCAAGTCTCTTCTCCTCTCCCTTACACACTGTTTGTAATCTAGATTAGTGATCCCAAAAATGTGTTGTTCTCAAAACTTGTGATAGCACACTACAGATATATTTATTTCCTATTGAAAAGTCCAGCTCTGCTAAAGCTATATTTCATATTGTCTTACAGGTAACACTTACTGCAGAAACAAAGTGTCAATACATTACTTGGCGGAGGAAAAAGCTGTACTTGCTATTTGCAAAGCACCGATTCATCTCAAGACTCTTCTCGCTTTTGATTAGAGGAGACATTGCAGATAAACTATATGCCTTGAATGAAAAGGTCTTTGTGGACAGTGGCTTTCGATTTGATATCAGACTACCTAATTATTACCATATGGCATTACCAGATCAATCATTTCCAACAACTCCCATCATCCGTGTTCAGAACTTCTCTGCGAGGAGACATGTAGCTAACAGACCGTGACAAGATGAACTGTGGCCGTACCTTTGTCAGTCCCAGAATCACAGGGGCGAATCTTAGCTCCGTAACAGACAATCACCACCAGTAATGCATAGCAAATGTAACAACGGACTGGAAAGTGCCATTTGCCGTATTTATGACAGGCAGTACAATTTTTGTTTATTATTTACTTATTTTTGTATGTGGAGGACACACTGTGTATTGACTAGCTATGCTATATTATTAATTTTAAAGTTATCTTTTTTGGTAAAATTAAATTGCAAGACCACATTAAGGAAAAAAAAACCCTCTAACATGCCAAGTAACTTTTATTCATAATGTTTGGCCATAATATGTAGCACTCTTATACGTTAGGATTTGTGGGCAAAAATCGGTATGTTTTGCAGGCTGTTTAGATTTTTTTCTTTCTTTCTTTCTTTTAAAACAATGTCCCATTACTGTTCACTACTTTTAAGGTTCAGTTAATTATTTGCGTATATGTTATTGCTCAATAATGTATTTTAATGAGCATTTGCAAATAGTAGCATTTATGTTTATGTTTTTAACCTTTCCAATATAATTTGGTTCACAGACAATAATTGTATTCAACCATTTGTATCTAAAACCCTTTATTAAGAGGGGTTCGTTTTCAATTTCAGATTTCTTCTAAATGGAAATGTTAGATACACAAATTGTACGTATTATCAGTAAATAGACCTCTTTTCAATTACACTGTGATGACTTTATTTCACAACAGGAAAATTGGCTCATCACCTAAAAATGGGTTTCTGTGTTAGATAGCTTAATAGCAAAATGCTTTTAGCCAAACATACTGTCTATAAACATATTTAACTAAAATGTCTGTAAACAAGAACAAATCTTTTGTAAAGTTGCATCTGGGTATAGCATTTGAATAATATTGGAATGAAATTAACATGCAAATATGCAGAACAAAATGGTTTTAACAAATGCCTTCACTTGCTCAAATATGGAATAACCATTGATTAAATAATACATTGTACAAAAGGATCACAATTGTGGTCGAATAGGCACTCCCCCTCCATGAAATATTTTATTGCTTGCACATACAAAAAGTCACATATATTTCAGTAAAGCGCTTGTGAAGGTGAAGTACCATATGAAAGTTACAATTTATCCCACAACTTGGAGCCTGCTATGCTCAAATGAAGTCAAACTTTCTTTCCAGTCTCCTCTATTTATTTATTTTTTTAACTCTAATGTACCTGACAAGGAGTCTCTATGAAAGCTACATACCCCAAAAAAGCATGGGATAGAACTAGGGGGGTTGGGAAAATAAAAGGAGAGCCCAATACTAACCAATTTGACTCCCAACACCACCATTCTTTCTCTGCCTTTTTCTTATCCATTTTTCCACACCCGATTGAAAGTGTGATAATGATTTCAAAAGCCGATTTAGTTTATGTACCTAAAAAAACATTCACACTCAATATTAAAACTTCTCCATCATCTTCAAGCATGCATTCTAGGACTGACCATTTGGGATACAACTATCCCAAACGTCAGAGAGAAAAAAAATGTCTACAGATTAATAATCTATGCAGACCCCAATATTTTTTGTTTATTTTGTTCATCAATTTTATAGCACAATGATGTTTTCCATCTTCTGTAAAGGTAAGTAGAAAAGTGGAAATTTAAAAAAAGGATCAGGTGAGTTTGTTAGTCTTAGGAATTAACCTTCAAACATGGAGTAAAATATGCACCAAAAACATGTGAGTTTCTATCTACTGGAACTGCAACTTGTTCCAGATAAAGTACTAATATACTATACCATATATATTTCCTTATATTTTATCCAAGAACATTCATGGTAAACAAAGAGTGTTTGTTACATGGTATATAAAAAGACTGAAGGAGAGGTCCCACTTAAACACATGACCCTTGCACACTCAAACCTGGGATTCTGCTGTTCATTAAAACTAACCCCCATATTTATATGATATTTTCTGCACAAATGACATAAGACTTTGTTCTGGCTGGTTAAAAAGGCCACAGCTCTCTTTATTAACGTAAAACAGTTATAAAACCAAAACATATATAACCAATGTATATGTGTGTATATATATATATATATATATATATATATATATATATATATATATACATATGTGTGTATATATATATATATATATATATATATATATATATATATATATATATATACATATGTGTGTATATATATATATATATATATATATATATATATATATAAAGCAAAACCAAAGGACGGGGCAGTGCTTGCCCACCCACCTTCACTCGATCCAACCTCTCAGGGAACCCTGTGCCCCTAGAGGACAATAACATTTCTTAACTTGTCCCTTACAAGTTAATTGTGGGCAAGCACTCCCGCCACCGGTGCACCTTCCTCCTCCGAAGATTGCACCCCCGCTGAAGAGGCCATGGCCTTCCTAATACCTTCTGACAGAGAATAAAGAA
This sequence comes from Discoglossus pictus, assembly GCA_027410445.1. Lineage (NCBI taxonomy): Eukaryota > Metazoa > Chordata > Amphibia > Anura > Alytidae > Discoglossus > Discoglossus pictus. Next base: position 236,554,931 of record CM050165.1, read on the forward strand.
AAAGTTGCAACCCCACATTGTTAAAGTGAACCCCATCGTTGTGAAAATATGTTAAATTTTCAGGACCCTCAAAATCTATTTTCTTGATTGCTAAACCCCCATGTCTTTTGATGAAACTTGCCACGGTCTTGTTGACCTTTTTCAATACTGGATCGCCAATGAAGCCGTGGCACCATCTCTGACCAAATGATGAATACTTGCGGGTAAAGGGCCAACAACCTCGCCACATCCTTCTTCAAATCCCTCATTAACTCTTTAAGTGGGCATGTACCTAAATAGTCCCCCCCCGCATGTATCAACAGAATGTGAGGCGGGCCAAAAAGTCTGACAGTAAAACCTGATCCCAACACTTTCCCCTTATACCCAGCCATCGGAGGTGAATGTTTCCTGGAGGGAATCCCAGCTGTCTCCCTTTGCTCTTAATGTTCGCTACTTTGCAAAGCCCAGTATATGTAAGAATGTCCCATCAACCACAGTTCCAACGTTGCACCTGTGAGAATATTATCAAATATTAGCATGCTCTTGGTGGATAAAGAACCTAAACCTACTAGACTCCCACCTTCCTATTATTTTTACCACAACTCGCCCAGCCCCAACCTGGCTGCCTCCGTGGCAGCATATATCTTGAAGGAATGCATGCCAAAATTAGAAGGATTAAGCCCAATTTCAGTTAGGCAATTTCTTAGTACTGATACAAATTGAAACTGTGACAATGGGACCCCATTACTGTGTTTTAGAAAGGAGCTGGTGCCCTTAGGTCCAAGCTGCATAAACTGTCAACTCAAGGACAGCATTCATGAAAGAAAGATCCCCCCTTACCCCTCTGACCCATTTTAGACTTCCTAAGATGTATCAATACTGCTGAACTTATAAATGTTATGTCCTCAACTAACAAGCCACCTTTTACTGGGGCTTACCAACTCAGATACCCTAAATGCCGGCACAACAAAAAAAGCCAAAAAAGGCCGAACAAAATGCAGTTGTAAATAACTCTACCTTGTAGGAATTGTGACATATAACTACCAGAAGCCTCACCATAGCTCTCAATATGTCAAATGAAATAGCTCTCTTCTTATCCTTACTTCCTGTGGGTTCCTCATACCCTTCAGAGCTTGCCTAATTATGAAAACCTTAGTTAAGTCCTGAATGACTCCCATCTTAAGCCAAAAGGCGATGGCTGCTAAACTTCTTTCAATAGCTGCGGGGAGATACAGTGGATATAAAAAGTCTACACACCCCTGTTAAAATGTCAGGTTTCTGTGCTGTAAAAAAATTAGACAAAGCTAAATAATTTCAGAAGTTTTTCCACCTTTAATGTGACCTATAAACTGTACAACTCAATTGAAAAACAAACTGAAATCTTTTAGGTAGAGGGAAGAAAAAATATAAAAATAAAATAATATGGTTGCATAAGTATGCACACCCTTAAACTAATACTTTGTTGAAGCACCTTTTGATTTTATTACCGCACTCAGTCTTTTTGGGTATGAGTTTTGGCTTGGCAAGATTTGCCCACTCTTCTTTGCAAAAACACTCCAAATCTGTCAGATTGCGAGGGCATCTCCTGTGCACAGCCCTCTTCAGCACACCCCACACGTTTTAAATCTGATTCAGGTCTGGGCTCTGGCTTGGCCATTCCAAAACTTTAATCTTCTTCTGGTGAAGCCATTCCTTTGTTGATTTGGATGTATGCTTTGGGTCGTTGTCATGCTGAACTTATGCAACCACAACAAGTTTTATTTTTTATTTTTTTTCCCTCCACCTAAAAGATTTCAGTTTGGTTTTCAATTGAGTTGTACAGTTTATAGGTTACATTAAAGGTGGAAAAAGTTCTGAAATTATTTATCTTTGTCTCATTTTTTTACAGCACAGAAACCTGACATTTTAACATTGGTGTGTAGACTTTTTATATCCACTGTATTTAACATTTTGACACTCCAACAGAAAATACACCAAAGCCTCTAGGCTAAAGAATGGGATGGACCGGTCCAGCCGAATCATACTCTGAAAGTTTTCTCACTCCTCCCATGCTGAACTGTACGCCCTTCATGTAGTCGCCGCCAGTGATGTACTGATGAGATGCTGCAGCTCTACTCTCCCAACTCCAATAACTGCGTGCCCTGCTGACTGGCCTGGGGAGCTACCTCTCAAAACCTCTGCCATTGGAAACGAGAGAGAGCATCCGCTATCACATTGCCTGGGACGTGCCTAGCCCTGCATGTTACATTACATTGCAAACACAGCATTACCAGCCTTCTCAACAGCGTAACTACCGGTATAGAAGATCTATTAATAGCTAGCACTACCCCCAGATTGTCACAATTGAAAATAACCTGCTGGTCCTTAAGTCTGTCCCCCCAAATAAACAGAGACACCAGAATTGGGAATCATTCTAGAAACGCTAGATTCCTTAGCAGACCCTGCTCTTGCGATTCCGTGGGATATCCTCATTATCTACCCTAGGCGCCTGAATCGGGGAGTGGCCGTCAAACGATTGTAAAAAGGCCGACCACACCTGGATATCCTCCTTCAACTCTTTTGTCATTCTAAGGAAATTATGTGCACTCCTAATCCCCACCATTGCCAATGAGAATCAGCATGAAAAAATCCTCCCCCTGGGAATCGCTTTGATTGCAATATGCGAAGAGTCACTTTCTTCATCCCCCCCTAATTGCTCCAGGTGCCCCCTAAGATCCTCCAACTTGTCCCTGGCACTTCGCCGAATCTATTTCTATACTCAGAGATGTGCAGGGGCCCATTGTCTTATCCTGACCTGTGGGAATATCAAAATCCTTAGCTACTTCTTTAAAAGCCCTGAGCAGCCACTCACAACTATCGGACTGAGGGGGTCCCACGAACAGGAAATCATCCAAATAATGCACTATAGATGATAAACTAGTTCTGTATTGCGAAAGCCAATGAATAAATGAACTAAAAGTCTCAAAATGCGAGCAGGAAATTGAGTAGCCCATTGCTAGACATAGATTAACGTAATATTTTTGATCAAAGTAGCATCCAAGAAGGTGGTGACGCTCTGGATTCACCAGGAGGAGCCAAATGCTGACTCTATGTCCACCTTAGCTAGCAATGCTCCTCTCCCTGCTACGTGAACCAATTGAATAGCCTGTTCAAATGATACTTTACCTCTGCCACCTCCTTGTCAATGTCATCATTGAATGAAATTCCCTTAGGAAGTGACAAATGATGAATCAGGCGAAACTTCCCAGGCTCCTTCTTCGGTACTACACCTAATGGGGAAATTCTCATGCGCTGTATTGGTGGCACAATAAATGGGCCTGTCATCCTACCTAAAAAAATCAATTCTTAATCTATTCCTTAACCACATGAGGGAATTCCTTTGCAGACTTTAAGTTAAACAATCCTTTCTAACCGCACCGGCATTCTCCCCTTTAGCTGCACTGCTGTCATGATCGACTCTAGCTCTCTGTCGTTTTAAGCATTTGACAAAGGGGTGGGGGTACCCACACTCTGAACATTCATGCTTAAACCTGTATGTGTTCCCGCACTTAGAGGAGCCCTTGTTAAATGCAAAACTACAACCTCTTTTTGCTCCCCCTTTGGTTGCCGGCTGGCTTGGTTTAGCGCCCTGACTAAGAAAGGAATGACCTGGTTACAATATGAATCCAAAGGCCCACATCCCTATCATCCCACCTCATGTCCTGCCTAAATACCACCCTCTTGCCTGGCTCATAAATTATTCTCCTGCCATTGGTGTGGGTTGTTTTGTTGGTAGGTTGCCTGCCTTGCTGGTTCTCCGCCTTGTGCCCGTTGGTAGACCCTGACTGGCTTGCTGGGAGATCCTGCCTTCCTCCAGGCCATTACTGTTAACCCCTTCCTCCCTGGGGGAGTCGGCTGGACCCATTAATACTAAGAGCTCTGGGTCTGGATTCTGATTTGGGGGTTCCCCTGGGACTGACGATGCAAGCCAAGCCTGGCCTCTCACCACTGCGGCCTCTTTTAGCTTCTCCAGTATCCCTATATAAGGACACCATTATGCCCTTCTACACAGGAACAGGACTTTTCCTTCTGGTGTGCTCCCCTCCAACGTGCTGATCTACTCCTCCCCCTGCCTTATATATAACTCATCCTAACCCTTGCTCTACCAATCAATTCAATCTACATCCCTTGTCTCTAGGCAGGGTCAAACCCCTCTTTCCCTCCACTGCGTTCAGCCCCATGGGTACACTTTACTCTTACATGACATGAAGTCGTACATTTATAATCTGAAATGTATAAATGTTATAGTGTGTATCTTATTGCTACAAGACCCCTGTATTTTAGCTGATGCCAAATAAGAAAACTGAAAAGTAATGTAACTTTTTACAGCTTAAAACTTCAGCTTTATTTGCTATTTACCTATTGATGTAATCAGAATGCTAAATGTAAGTGACAGAAATTAAACTGTTTTGTTCTACTACTGGCCACTCCCATCTGTGCTCAAACATGGAACAATAACTGGCAAACTAGGTAAGTTACACAATTTTTATATAAATAGACTTCTCTTATTTAGGTAATTAAAATAAAATAAGTTTAAATATAGATGACACTTGCTCTATAATAAAGCTATACATATTCATTACCCAATTAGTTTTAAACCCCACCTCCATCACATATATATTTCTCAGCAATACGGGGTGTTGTTCTAAAAATACACACAAAAATAAAATAAAAACCTTACCCACAGCAAGGGGAGGGGGGGGGGGCATCCAGGACTTCTGGAAAACAGGTTACACCTCGATTTCATTCAAATTTACAAAGTTTAGACACTCGAAAAAATTAGAGAAAAAATGGCCACCGAAAAAAGAAAACAAGGCTGCGCGACCCCTAAAGCCGCAGAACACCGCCAAGCACAAACAACTTTTACAAAAACCCCTATGACCTACAACATACACCATTAGCAAGGACGCTAAATCTTCCACACCCTTGTACCACATACACATTCGCCACCATTTTACAACACTAACTTACACAATGCGGAAGTACCAAGTTACACAAAGGGCTTCCCCTCACGCACGCAGCCTATTTACACTACACACTGCACACATTGCTGACACTTACACCTCAGCTCCACAACAGTGCAAACCTACATTGTATACTGCAGGAACATCAAAACAGATTGTTCGCTCTTCAGCATATATTAATTACAAATAGGTAAAGTATATTAAGTTATGATTTCATTAATTAATTAATTAGCATAAAAAAAATATATACAGAAAACAAAAAACAAAAAACCACAGTATCGCACAAAACCACAAAGGCATTCACTGCGCGCCTCACAAGGAGCGCCAACGGTGCTCATACGACTCAAAGTACACCAGGGGAGAGCCTTGCAATAAGCGCCAAAAGGAGATCAGTGCGGACCTTACAATAAGCGCAAAAGCGCCTGTGATAAAAAATACACCAACCCAGAGGCTCGCAATGAGCGCCGAAGACGCTCATTGCGAGCCACGTGATGACCGCCAAAGGAGCTCATTGCAAGTCACTCGATGACCGCCAAAGACGCTCATTGGGAGTCACGCGATGACCGCTCAGCACAAGGTTTGCAATGAGCGCCTAACGATCTCAGACTACCAAAACACTTAATCTCTGTGGCAAACAGCATTACCTGCCTTACAATTTTATTGCTGTCATTTTTTGACGGGCAAGTCGCTAGTAAAACATAAATATCACACTTTTTGACATAAGGGATGGGTTTCTCAGACTGTAGCTATTACATTTTTCCTCAAAGGTTCCCTCAGAAAATGTGAGAAATAGTAAATCTTTAAATGAATGAATATACTTTATATCTTGTCGTTGTTTAGTCATTCAGTAGCGTCCAACTCTCTGTGACTCTATAGACCACAGCACACCAGGTGGATCTCTCAGTCACTGCCCCTCTGAGCTCCATCAAGTTCATGTTCATTGCTTCAGTGACCTCATCTATCCATCTCTACCTCTGTTGTCCCCTTCTTCTTGTGTTTTCAATCTTTCCCAGCAGTCTTTTCTAGGGAATCCTGCAGTCTCATGATATGGCCAAAATATTTGAGCTTCAGCCTCCTGATCATATCTTCTAGTGAACAGTTTGTCTTGATTTCCTGAATTATTGATTTATTGGGGCTTCTTGCAGTCCAAGGAACTCTAAGCAGTCTTCCCCAACACCGCAATTTAAGGGTGTCAATTCTACGGTGCTCAGACTTCTTTATGGTCCACCACTCACATCCATATGTTACTACTGGGAATACAATAGTTTGAACTATGTGGACCTTTGTTGATGGTTTACTATCTTTACTTTTTACTAGCTTGTCCAAGCTTGCCATAGCTTTCCTCCCCAGAAGCAAACGTCTTTTAATTTCATGACTACAGTCACCATCTGCAGAGATCTTGGATCCAAGGAAAATAAAATCTATCACTGCCTCTACTTCTTCCCCGTCTATTTGCCAGGAAGTGAGATTGCCGTTTGCCATGATCTTCGTCTTTTTAACATTGAGCAGCAGGCCAACCTTTGCCCTCATCAATAAGTCCTTTAGTTTATATCTAAACAACTTCAAAAGAGAAAATACAGTATCATTGCTCATTAGCGTAACAATAAATTAGTGACTTTGCTTTTTCTTGAACCAGTAGCAATATCAGTTCTCCTAACTTCACTCAGTAGGTTTGACACATTGTAGTGAGCTGAAAGCTATACAGGATGGTGCTATAATCTCTGCACAAAGAGCAGGGTGACAAATGTTCATCTGGCCCTGTTGTGAATATTATTGAATGTACTAGCGAATTGCCCGTCAAAAAATGACGGCAATGAAATTGTAAGGTAGCTAAATTAGTAAATGAATATAGTGTACCTATTTTGAAGCATTGTGATGAAGAGCTGGCAATCTGTGTTGATGTTGCTGCAGCATTAGTGGTGTGGAGCTGCTGTATAAGCATGCTGAATGTGTGCAGTGTAACACTGTGCGTGCGCGAGACCAAACCGTTAGCGTAGTCGTGTACTTCCGCATTGGTGTAAAATGGCGAGTAATGTGTGGTATAGGTCTGTATCGGAATATCCGTAGGTGTTTTGTGGTGTTTTGCGAGTTTAGAGTGCTGTAGCCTCGTTTTCGTTTTGTTCGGCGGCCATTTTTTCTCTCGCTTAGATTTTTTTTTAGTCTCTAAACTGTTTTATTTCGAGTAAAATCGAGGTGTAAGTTGCATTTTTGAGGTCCTGGGTGCTCCCTCTTGGTGTAGGTAAGTTTTTTATGTATGTGCTGTGTGTATGTATTGTGTTTTAAATGTTTGTATGTCGGCGTGTTGCGTCCGATGTTTGCGAGGTCGTAATGTGTGGTAACGTGTTTCGTACGTTGTTTGCGTTCCTCGTAAAATTTAGCGAGTGTCGTAATTTGTGTGTCGTGTTTTTTGAGTAGCGACGTGAATTTTGCGAGGGTTTGAGGCCCTTGCCCAGTGACCTCGCCAGCAACTGAGTCCCTCGCTTCGCGAGGGGCCTCAGTTGCTGGCATGGAGCGCCTTCGGCGCTCCATGCCAGCAACTGAGGCCCTTGCCCAGTGACCTCGCCAGCAACTGAGGCCCTCGCTTCGCGAGGGGCCTCAGTTGCTGACATGGAGCGCCTTCGGCGCTCCATGCCAGCAACTGAGGCCCGTGCCCAGTGACCTCGCCAGCAACTGAGGCCCTCGCTTCGCGAGGGGCCTCAGTTGCTGGCATGGAGCGCCGAAGGCGCTCCATGCCAGCAACTGAGGCCCTTGCCCAGTGACCTCGCTTCGCGAGGCCCGCTGCTCGCTACGCGAGGGCCGCGGCTCGCTTTGCGAGCCACGGCCCTCGCTTTGCGAGGGCCGCGGGCTCGCTATGCGAGCCCGCAAGCGTGAGCAACGACTCGTACGCTCACAACTATATATGTGATTATAGTAATTAAAAGCATGTAAAGTGGGTTTCAATATTTTTGTAAGAGAATTGGAGGAACAGGGAATGGAGTTAAGGGATAGAGAGAGGAGGAAGATGGAAGAAATGTAGGGGGCACAGAATCCAATCAATGACTTGCTAATTCTAAATATTATTGCAAATGTAATCTCTGTAGCATACATGTACAGTGTTCAGTGTAGAGAGTATGGAAGGATACATAGAAATGATTAGGTTGAACAACACTGTTTTAAAATATTCTAGGGTTATAATCTTAAAATCACACTTTACTGGAATAAATTAAAGCTGATTAAATATAAAAATAGAATAAAAGCCAAATCCAGGAGGGTCAGCAACTTCTGTCCATCTATACCTTATTATGTTATATTTTATTCCTTTACTGTGGGATATGCTGTTTGTCACAACATAATTTTCTTTCCAGTACTATATATTCTGTATGCTTGTGACTCTATATATATATATATATATATATATATATATATATATATATATATATATATATATATATATATATATATATATACACACATATAGATAAATATATATAAATATATATATAGATATATATAGAGGCATGCTTTAAGTTTCTTTCAACACACATGCAAAACAATAAATATGGCCCTGATATTATTGTTAAACTGATAGAATATATCCTTACCCATAACTATTTTACTTTTAACCAAGATACCTACCTACAGATGATGGGGACCGCCATGGGTACCAAAATGGCTCCACAATACGCAAATCTATTTATGGCCAATCTAGGAAGAAACATTCTTATCTGTATCCATTTACAAACCATACAAATACTACCATTACATAGATTCAGGGGTCACCAAACTTGGTCCTGGAGGGCCGACCCAGTCCTGGATTTGTGGATATCCTTGCTGCAAACAGGTGAGTCAATCAGGATGGCTGAAGAAACAAGATTCTCACCTGTTTGCAGCAAGTATATCCACAAATCCAGGCCTGAGTCGGCCCTCCAGGACCGAGTTTGGTGACCCCTGACATAGATGATCTGTTCATCATATGGACAGAAGGAGAAAGCAAACTCAGAGACTTTCATAATTCATTCAACTCCTTCCATTCATCTATAAAACTTAAACTGGATTTCTCTACAGAGAAGGTAACATTTCTAGACACTACTATATCCATCACCAATGGCACTCTCCACTCATCTATATATAGGAAACCTACAGACAGATGTAAGTACCTACACAGCTCCAGTTTCCATCCCTCCAACACCAAACAAGCCATCATCCATAATCAAGCTATTAGATACCATCGGATTTGCTCAAACACTGGAGACCGTGATAACAATTTAAAAACACTGTCTGAATCTTTCAAACAAAAGGGTTACAAACCCTGTATTATTACCCAACAAATAAGCACTGCCATCAAAATACCCCGTGAACAACTATTAAAGTACAAAACAAAAGAAACTACTTCACATATTCCTCTAGTTACCACATACCATCCAATTTTAGAGAAAATACAAAAAATAATCAAAGATTTACAACCATTATTAACCGAAGATACTGAATTTAAAAATATATTCCCAAAACCTCCCATTCTTGCAAAAGACCAAACCTGAAACAAAAACTTGTCAACAGAATATTGGCCAATGAAAAACTAAATATAAAAAGTGGAACTAAACCTTGTAACAAACGTGCCTGTAAATGAAGTCAACACATTTGTAATGATGACACAGCCACGCATAACAATAAGACCTATAACATCAAAGGATCATATTCATGTACATTGTTCATGTACATTGTCAAATGTGGTTTATGTAATACAATGTACTTTATGTCACATAGGCTGTTACATTGGAGAAACCAGCCAAGAAATGCATTTAAGGATGAATTTCCATAGACATTCCATAAGAAAGCATAATGAAGACAGATATTGTAGCCCAGTAGGACACCATTTTAGCCAGAATTATCACTCCATCCAAAACCTAAAAATCCAAATACTCAGAGGAAAATTTTTAAAATATCCAAGAGAGAAAAGCATTTGAAATAAAGATGATCACATTCTTCAGGACTTAATATGGACTTGAATCAGAATTTCATGTGATTTTTTATTATCACATATTATAATTGTCAAACTGCGAGTCATCATCACGCTTCACAAGGGACGCAGTTCTGGACGCAAATGCAGTCCTCGCAAAGCAAGGGCCGCATTTGGGGAGGCTCCTTCAGGCTTATTGCAGGCCGCAAATGCAGACCCTCACGAAGCAGAGTGGGGACATAAACTGCGGACCTCGCAAAGCAAGTGAGGATCTACAGCGCCTCACTCATGGTTAAAAACAACCCAGATAAGCGGGACTTTGAAAAAAAAAACAACCACGCCGCAGGACTTAGAAAAAAACAATAACGCGCAAAAATGACGACCCGTGGGACTTAGAAAAATCAAAAATACGAATAAGTTAACGGCCGAAAAACATACATCAAAAAAAACACTTAAAAATAAAAACAAAACATAACAAAAACATCACACATAGAACGGGGGGAGGGGGGGGGGGGCAGCCAGGACATCTTGGGGTGAGGTTGCACATGAATTAAAGTAGAAATTTAAGGAGTTTCGCCACTTAAAAACCGGTTAAGCGAGAAAAAAAATGGCGGCTGAAAAATAATGAAAACAAGGCTACAGAACCCCGAAGTGCAGAAAACACTAACGAGGACGTACGACTTTTACAAAACACAATTACCACCCGCGTAACTTTGAAAAAAAAATACGAGGTCGCAAAAATACGAAGTTAATGGCTGAACCGCACACATCCACAAACACTAAAACCACAACAACAAAAAAATACTGCATAAAACAACCATCACACACAGCACGGGGGGGACAAACAGGACGTCTGGGAGTGAGCTTGCACGCAAATTTAAGTCGCATTTAAGAATTTCCGCCACTTAAAATTCGGCTAAGCGAGAAGAAAAGTGGCGGACCAAAAAATAAAAACGAGGCTAAAGGACACAGAGCAGCAAAAATCACCGCCAGGCACGTACGAGTTAGCCAGGAACGTAGCACATAGAAAATATACCATTGCAATGGACGGAAAATGCTTGCGAGCCAAGTTACACATATAAAAAAGCCGCCATTTTATAACACTAACTTTCAACTAATAAAATTAAGATTCTAAAATGCTGCTTTACCCACCTAAACACACAGTTTGGCCTCGCGCACGCAGCCTATTTACACTGCACACTTGGCACATGACTGACACTTTCTCCTCACATGATCAACAGTCCAACTGTACATTTTCAGATGCAGGAAAATCCAAATAGATTGTTAGCTCTTCAGTATATTGATTGCTGCATATTAAATATAAATAGGTAAAGTATATCCATTTATTAATTCATATTACTTTATTAATGCACTGTACTCACATTTTGTTCACATTTTACATTGTACTTATATATCTGTCTTTGCGATGACCGATAAAGGTGATTGTTGCAAAGCCCAACAATTGAAGTACACTAGGGGATAGGCTCACAATGAGCTCCGAAGGCCCGTCATTTTTGACAGGCAAGTCGCTAGTTATACCATAGCTGGCTTGTCACTCTTAGTGAGGTGTTTGTCCAACAGGAAAGATACCAATGTGGATTACAGTGCTCTGTTTTTTCATGTATATATTGTTGTATATGTGTATATATGTTTCCTTTACTATATTGTGTTTATTCCCCCTATATGTATTTACCTGATGATGTCAGAGGCTGTCTCCACTCTCTCTGCTGTTTTTATTTAAACTGAGGGTTCCATCTCATGTCAGTATTGCTTCAGACTTGATAAAGAGAGGTTGAACCTCTTGAAAGCTTGTCATTATAAATAAGACGTTTGTCCAATACAAAAGTTATCATAATATATTGCAATACTCATTATTAATCACTATATATATGTATATATATATATATATATATATATATATATATATATATATATATATATATATACACGGTATTAATAATTACTAAATTACTATATATATATATATATATATATATATATATATATATATATATATATATTGTGATATTTATACTAATCCATCAGTGCAAAATAAAAGAACTGGTATTTTATAGCCTATGATATGTAAGAGGAGCTCCCAATAGTTTGCTGCAGCCTAATTTAACTCTATGCTCACATCAGAATTAGTTGAGATTGTGCCATAATCAGGTAAAAGCACTTGCCTTGCCATGGGTGTGACTATATCCCCCCTTTCCAACTCTCCATTGTAGTATTAAATTGAGACTACCCTCCTGATAACCGAACCTATGTTTCCCGCTATACACTGCAGAAGAGACTGTCAGCCTTTTTTGTTTGTTTTGTGTTAATATTTATTCTAGGGCATATAGAGTATTCATTTTCTTGGTTATCTCATAATCCAAATTGCTTCACAGCTGCAATGAGACATTTTAATAAACCAGTATTATTGCAATGAATATTGGCAAAATTCCCAAAATCACAGAAATAATGATTAAGTGTGAATCACTCAGTAAGCAGGCCGGTTTGTGAAAAATGGACTTCCCAAGGAGAACTTGTACTCACTTTTATATCATTAATTTTAATCATTTAGATGCAGCCAGGATGCTGGAAACATTTGCATCTTGCTTTCACAAATGTTATCCTTCTATGTTACATATGGATTTATGCAGGCAGCTGAACAGATCTAAATGTAGCACTAGTATGATACCTAGGAGAGTCGTTTAATAAAACTGATGCCAAGAATTAAACAAACCAAAATACCCCATGGGCTATGATCCATTTATCAACTGTGAAATATCATAGTGTTACTAAATGCAGTATAATAATGGTTACATATAACAATTATTTCTAATAAATTGATTGCTTAAATAATAAACTGTGGCAAAGTTCCTATTTAATATCCCTTATTTTTTAAGATATTATATGTAGGTCATACAGAGCACAGTACTAAATGACATAAAGTGTTTGTCTCATCTCTGCCTAAGCCAGGAAGGCCTGTCATGTGCACAGCATTCATCAACCAACATTGCCTGTGCCATTTTACTCTTAACAAAGTACTTCTCTTCATTACATTTTTCCTTCAAAATCTGTTTAGCCACACCACTTAATGCCATTGTCCACAGCAACAATTCATTTTTAATTTCTTGCAAACTGGAGTGAGTGAAAATAGTATAAAGATAAATATATACTCCCACTGATAGCGTTACCGAATGTACAAAATGATACACAAGTATAAACGGAAGTACTGTATACTTTTATATATGTCAATGTTAGCCCCTTAATACAAGTATCCAAGCAAAGGGGCAAACAAGTCCAACCTTATGTAAGACAGTACTGAAGGTGATGGTAGGCTGCTCAATCCCAATCAAAGGTTTCTGGAAAAGAACAGGTCCAAGCGGAGAAATCCCCTGTGTGTTCCAAATGTCCGATGGTCCAACTTGTATATAAATACAGCTGTAGAGCTGAGATTTGCTGCTTTCCCACAGAATACTGTCCGTGTAGTACTCTAACAGTTGACCAGAAAACAAAAAGGAAAGGGGAGAGAGAAGGGCACCCCTTCCTAGTGCAGGTCAACTGGGTAGATGGACAACAAGGAAGATACATACATAAAAATACATGTGTTGACCTCATCACATGATGTATAGTAGCCACATCACCGGAACTCCTCTCAAGATGTCCAAGAGAGTCCCTGATCTTCTTCGTTATCCTTGCCTGGAGTCCTAGGTATCTCTCAAGTACATATAATATGGAACTTGTACCTTTTGGCCCTTCTGTGTGTACTATTATACGCTATACCTCATGTGATGAGGTCAACAAATGTGTGTGTTCTGGATATCTTTTTATCTTACTTATTGTCCATCTACCCAGCTGATCTTCACTGAAAGGGGATGCACTTCTCTCCCCCCTTTATTTTTTGTTTTCTGAAAATACGTTTAAAGCAATGGCCATAGATAATGGTATTTGGTGCAAGAGAGATCTTAATGGTCGGTATTGATGTGAATTACATTAGTTTGGAGAGGATTTTCAAAAGAGATGGAATTCATGCAGTGGTTATGTTAAAGGGACAATGCAGGTTCTGGATATCATAAGGAATATAATATACTGTACCTATGTATCTCCTCAATTTGATGTAATTTATTTTATTAAAAAGTGCTTATAAGCACATTATATCCTAGATTATTGCTAATGTATGTGTATGTTTAAATCTGTGTTATAATTAAGCATTCCACCAATGCTATCATAAACCATCAGCTGAAAGCACTTTGGATATAAGTGCTATGCTTATAAATGTGAGATAAATAAAATGACAAGAAGCACCAGATTCTGAGTACACAACTGACTTGGAGGTAACTCCAATATTTTCAAAGTGAGCAGTGGTTCTGTACAAGGAAATACTGTGATGAGCATTATATTTGATGCGTCACTAAATAGAAAGAAGGCTTTACATGAGTACTTAGTATGAAGGTTACTGATGCTTGCTATTGTCAATACCATGCTTTTTTTTACAGTGATTAAAAAATATTTTTTAAGAAAGCAATGGCTTGGTGACTGTCTATTAGGAAATGTTGCACAGAGATGTCAAATGTCAATGTTTTTTTAAACCCTGCAATGATTTCCCCAAAATATTTTTTTACTAAACAAAAGGAATGTTGTATCAATTTGCTATTAGGTGCAAATACATTATAAGAAAAACATATTCACATTTTAAAACTGCATGATTAGATGCTTATGTGTTATATGACCTCCAGTTTGTCAAAAATGCATCTTTACCAATCAGAGTATTATTCAATCTTTTGAACAGAAAATATAAAAGAACAAGACATTGAACATTTGAATGTGTTCAGAAAAGTACATGTGCAGAAGAAAATGGCACTGATAAATCAGATAATTTTGATTTACAAAAACATTTTCTTTTAAAGTGGCTATAAAATAATAATTTCAAATATCTAATTAAAGAAAAGAAAGCAATTCATTAAAAGACCACTGCCATTCAAGAAAAAAAAACAGTGGGAGAGAAGGGTGTGGAAAAAGGAAAGAGAAAAATGTTGTTAAGATAATTGGCTAACATTGAACTTGACACCACACCCATCCCTCTAACTGGATTAGAAGCAGACTTCTTGCTTCAGGAAATGCAACCATATCACTCCAGAAATGAAAACACTCTCACACTCCTTCCAACAATATATTGTGAATTCCCCTAGGACCCAGCAAAAGAATCAACATTTATCTTTTCAAATTAAAAACTAGTTATATGAAGTTTTTGTTATGAAGCATGTTAAAGAGTGACTGTGAACGACAGTAACACTATGTTGGTAGATTGTTTTATGATGATAGCTGAAAAAATGGCTATACATTATACCAGGCTATTTTCTTACATACATTCTTGAGATTTTTATATCTGTTTAGATATGGCTTTGTGTGGCAATTTGTGGTATTATATTGAAGTTTTTCTTTGGTGGCAACAATGCTTCGTCCTACACACAAAAAAATATTTTTAAATGACATAGTTTTGGGATTGGATTCAAAGGGACTTGAGTGGATAGAATATTGGCTCTAAGATAAGTTTCAGAAAGTCATAGCTAAAGAAATAAAGTCAGACAAAAGTATGGCTATTAGCACAGTGCCTTAGGCAAAAGTACTGGAGCTTCAAGGGAAGGGTTGGCATTCCAGGATGTCTACATCAAATGTGTAATGATAAAAGAAAATGTAAGCAATGATTAAAGGAACATCGAAGTGTCATATTTATAGTCTGATTGTGAGGCAACCATGTTACCTGAATGTTGATTTGTTAAAATGAACCAAAATGCATTGTTATTTCCTGCATTTTTCAATTCTACCAATTAAATCATTAATTTGTCTGTTAATTTGTACACTTACTTCTACATACATTATATTATCAGGAACAATATATCTACAGACCCGCTGTCTCATATCTTCAATGTCTGGCCTTTCTGCTTGTCAGGAAAGCTTCATATTTAAGACACATACAGCAGAGCTGTGAGTCAGTTGCTGTCTCTCTCCACATTCAACGTGTTCATATTTATAAAAGTTACTGTTGAAGAATTGCACTTGAAAATATGCAACTCGTTTTAGAATATAAAAAATAATATAAAAAAAATAATAGCACAGCCTCTAATTTATTATGTCTTATATGCATTGGTGCTGTTGGCAGATCACTTGATGAGGAGAGAAGAAACATTGAATGTACAGTAAATGTGTGTCTGCATGGTGGGAATATGGCAATAATGACTGCCAGTAATCTCAGCAGGACTTTAAGGAAAATCACTACAAGGAAACAACAACTTAAAAAACTAATTCTACATACATAATTGAAATAAATATAATTTGCTGGGTGAGACTTTTGTGTGCTGTACAGTAACAAATAGTAACTATATTTGTTTAGTAAAGTGCTGCTTTTCTGCTAGGGAGATGAGTCAAACTAACAGCTGATTGAAGGCTCCCCCTGTCATGTTGCCCAGCTGTGTGGAGGGCTTGAGTCCGAATAGTGACATCATCTTTCCAGCTATACAATGTTACATTCTTCAAATCTGGTTGTATTTTTACAGTTCTCCACCAGCACAATGGCAGCTGCATAGGACCCAAACGTAGAGACCCAATTGGTCTCTTATATATTTTGCTGGCTTTAAAGTGGACTACAATTACTGTATAATTTTCTTTAATGGTTGTTTCCATCAAAGAGTTATTAATCCTGTAAATTGACTATGGACATTTTTGACCCAAGTTAATTATATCTGACTTTTTAGCATTAAATTATCATGGTCACATTCTTTAATCTGCTGAAAAATTATCCATGTCAGCCCTGGTGTTAAATTTAGCTTAGAAAATGTAAAATATTTAAATTGCAAATATCATTATATTTAGGCATGGTTGATTTCAAAGAATTACATGGAATAAAATCAGAAAACTAAAATAAAGAGCACAGGATTAACAAATTGTACATCATACTGTGTAATCATTGTTCATCTCAGTGGGGACTCTTGATTGTCAAAAAAAGAGCACTGGGTAATACGGGATTCTGTGATAACTATGACTTCTTCATTAATCACTGATAAAGATATTATAAGACCAGAATGCACCATTGCCCTAAAAGAATATAATGACATTTATCTGACATTTTGTCTAATTATGATATGAAATAGAAACTGATTCTATTAACTTTAACACTAGTATGGCATTGCATAAAATAAAACCAAGTTTCCAAAATATTAGAAATCTGTTTGCCAGCTGTAACAAACCTAACTCAAATAACTCTCTATACCATAGGAGGTGGTGACAGTGTATTCGATAGATAACTTTAAAAGGGGACTGGATATATTTTAATTAAAAAGGGTATTTAGGGAGAGTATTGATTCAGGGAGTGTATTGATCCAGGGAGGAGTCCTATCACCAGTATCTGGGGTCAGGAAAGATTTTTTCCCCCTTTTGAGATGATTGGCTAAGTTTCACTTGTGGTTTTTGTTCTGTTTGCCTTCCTCTAGATCAATTAACCTCTAGATCAATTAACAAGTAATCCGCATATTGCAGATCTTAAAAGGTTGAACTTGATGAACTGAAAGTCTTTTTCCAACCTCAATAACAATGTAACTATATAATTAAAGACATTATTCTCCAAAGTTTTAATACCTTTGGGCAATACCACCATGCGTTAATAAATGTTCCCATTTCTGGGCATCCCCTGAAGCAGAGATGGCTTATATTGGACTTCTAGGAGTGTAGTTTGGAAGGGGTAAAATATATCCTATGGAGCACCTTGAGGGAAGTTTCTAATTTGCTTGAGTTTGATTAATTTTTTTGATAGAGAGATCCAGGTTTCTGTCCAGATATCTGGGTCCCTTGACTGATTTAGATCCTGTTCCCAAGAAATCATGTATTTGTATCTATAGCCCTCTGGAGTAGTATTAAAGAAATCATAAATCATGCCTAGACTTCCTCTAGTCAGAGGCTTTTTCTGACAGAAATATGAGAATCAATTATCCTCAAGGTGTTTAAGGGAAGCAGTAATTTAGATATAAAATGTTTTATCTGGCAAAACCTAAAATGTTCCTGGAGTGGAATGTCAAATTTATCTCTCAAAGATTCATAAATTAATAATCTCATCCAAAATCCAGGAGTCTTTTTTGGTGATTTTGTTTGTTTTCTACCAGGTGAAGCTCTTGTCTATTAGTCCCAATAGGAATTGTGGGTGGAGTAAAATGGTGATTAAAGGTGAGAAGATAGAACTTAATTTATGTTGGTCCACTGCCCAATGCCATTATTTCATTGGGAATTTAGTTAATGAGCTAGTGTTCAGGGGTAGCGTAGCAGTAGACTTAGGGAGCCAGATAATTGTACCACAAATGTAAGGCATAAGAAAAAAAATATTTTGACACCCAAATTGGTTTGTGGTTTAATGAATGGGATTGAAGAATAAGAGCTAATTGGGCAGCCCTGTCCTAGGGCCTCATTCTATTAGCGGCCGTAAATCGGCCGTAAGGCTGCGATTCCTTGTGGGGGTTCAGTTAACTCGCGATTCTATTATACGGCCCCGCAAGGATCTCCTCTTACGGCCGGCCGCATATCTTGAAACCGGCCGTAAGCTGTGAAATATAAAAACTCAAAAATAAATTCAAGCCTGCACTGTACAGCTCTGTAAATGCTAGGGATCATATTGGGGGACATGAGGATTAAAAGGAACCCACTCTCAAGCTTGCACATCAGCCCAAACCCGAGTTCAAATTAACTGTTTATTTTCCGGCTGCGGCGTGGGCATGTCTGAGGTGCTCCAAGCACTCTGGACTTTTTACATGGATATTTTACGGATATTAAAAATAAAATATTTTACGGATTTGAGTAAAGGATAATTATGTGCTATTTTTTCTAACACCTAAAATCCCTTTATAGTCTTCTCAAAGTGCAGGATGGCTTTATTTGAGCTATTTTATGTGCTTAATTGGTGCTAGCGGGACCTCTTTCCTGCAAGTAAGCAGCGGCTCGCTTTTAGCCTTGCAGAGAGGTTTCCCGGAGCAATTGAATTGCAAATAGGAATTTCTTACGGCCGAAACTCATGCGGCCGTTTTAGATCAAAGGATTTCCTCTGGCGCGAGCGGCCGCGAGAGATAGCAAGGCGCCGGCCGCAAGCCTGCCAGAGTCCCCGGCCGGAGGGGAATAGAATAGCCGAATAGCTTGCGGCCGGTCCTTGCGGCCCCGCAACGGCTGCGGCCGCTAATAGAATGAGGCCCCTAGAGTTTAAAATTGGGGCATGGCAATCCTCATTTACACTTGTGTCTGTGTATGGCACATCTGGCTAGTGTTTGGAATTTGCCTAGATCTTTAAATGTAACTGCAATAGGAAGTGTAAGGAAAATATATAACAGAAATGCTCATTTTGATTGAGTTGATGTGTCCTGTGCAAGAAATCTGAAATTTTAACAGTATTTCAAGACAGTTTTTTGACAAGTATTCTCTTAGGCCCTCATTCAATTGCAATTTGGCCAATTGAATAGGGCTCTAAATAAGCACATAGCATATTTTTTTTAAAGAAGTTTTTCGTTAGTAAAAACCTTGCTTTTGGATAGATGCTTACTAACTAAAAACTTCTTTAAAAAAATATGTTATGTGCTTATTTAGACCCCTATTCAATTAGCCAAATTGCAATTGAATGAGGGCCTTAGTATTTTATAGTTTATGGTCCCAGGCACCAGAAGTCTTGGGTGGGGGTCAAGGTGGATCCCATCTGCCCACACTTTATATGGTTACAAATACATTTCCAGATTAATCACATACATTAAAAACAACTATCACTAGTTGAATGATATATTAATATGCTAAATATTCAAGAATAATATTATGTATAACATTCTTGGTCACAGCATACTTGCATGTAATGCCCAAGAAAATATTACTTGCAACATTTATCTTGTATCAACTAGAAGAAATAAACCATGGTCTCCCCTTGCTGATGAATATAGTTTTCAAATATAAAAACATACAACAATCACCAAATAAAAAACGCATAATACAAATAGCATAACAAAAAACACACTTCAAAACAATTCTCACCCTCATTCACCCTTCTTCCAAGGGGATAGTTCCAGAGATCCACATATACTTCTTAAATAATTTAATTTTCTTCATTATATGAATCCCAAATCTGCTACTTTAGAGATAGATTTTTTCCAATATTGTTCCCATAACTGTTTGTTATTTCCAAATCTCTATTTATCGACATTATCACCTGTATCTCATTCCAAGTGGAGATCTTTTTCTGTTTCCAGTTTTTAACCACCAGCCATTTGGCTACTAGTAAACTATGCGAAAAAATCAGTTTCTTTGGTAGAAATATACTATCTTCCAACATACGGAATAGGACTGATTTGGGATCACGTATTAAATTTACATTCGTCATTTTAGTCAGCTGCAAAAAACATTGCTCCCAAAATCCTTTACTATGTTTACAGTCCCACCATATATGTGTGTGGGTACCTTTATTATTACATCCTGTCACTTTTGACATATATTATACAACCATAAGCATGCTTTTGAATCAAAATTTAGCTTTGAGCCTTTCTGGAACAATGGAAAGCTCTTCCTCCAAAATGTATTTCAATTCACTAGTCAGGCTAAGCCAAATCAAACACATTGCTGATGATATATTTCTATGTTGCTTTAGTGTTACTTTTCTTAACTTCATATCAATAATTTTTCCTGCAAAACGTACCAGCATAAAAGAAACATTTTTGGACTACAGTTGTCCTTTATCTGGTAATACAGAGTAAAACATGTCAATGAGGAGACCAATTCCTATAGTTGTGTAGTCTTACTATACCTACTTTATTCATATCACAGAACTGTATAGTGAGTACAATGGTGCACAGAAGCTCTAGTGATAACATTTACTAAAATATATATCCTTTGATGTACAAAGTCTACTGGTTGATTAGAAATGTGCCTGCGGTTTTGAGGAGCTTGCCATAATCTTTCTTTCCACCTTCTCCTTGATTTAACTTTTCCCTTAGAGCAATGTACTATTTTCTATATGAGCTTATGATTGCATGGTCCAAGCAGCAGAAATACATTTTGTGTATTTCTTAGACAAGTTCAGAGCAATGTTATAGATATACTAAAATTGTGTATGTATAGTGATGGTGTTGCCAAGGGTGGATTAGTTGGTCTGAAGCTTGATGAGAACATGTTACCCTGAAAATTGGTTTACTTGAGCTGTAAGACTTGTTATGCAAAGAGAATCTACTCTTATAAAATGGTTGTAGATTAAAAGGAAATTGAAAGAGACACATCAAAGGTTATTGCCAAAATGAAAGTAAAGCTTAAAAGTGTAAGTAAAGTTTAAAGCTTAAATTCTCTATTACCTCCCTCTCAATAATTAATTATCGGCATATCTATGTTTCATGGATTATTACATGTCTGTACTCCGATAAAAAGCATAATTTATATATGCAGCACATTTCATAAAACATTTTACTTTTATTAAAATCTAAACATCCATCTAATTATTATGTTGAGGCTAATGATTATGTTGGGGACCAATTTTAACTCATTACTCACCTGCTGTTTCTTCCTCAGCCAATAGGACAGCACTGATGTCAGCCCTGAAGTCACTGTTGGGAATTGACCCGACCGCCTACTTCATGTCTCTGCTCTCTGCTCTTGGTCTGTGCTGCCCTGCCCCTCACCACAGATCTGCACAGATAGAGCTGTTGCCACACTGCATATCCCAGGCTGTTTTGCAGCACAAACAGGAACCCCAGACATTGATGCAAATGTTGCCTGAGCCTCCTCCTGATTGGCCAAAAATGAATTATGAATGTTATGCTAATGTAGCCTGGGTTTCAAGGGGATGTTTTCTTTAATTTTCAACTGTCAGAAATATCAAGACATTTTGCTAACTTCAAGATACGTTTTTAAATGTTTATTTTGGTATTTCTTATGCAAAAAAATATTGCATACACTACTGATCCCCCTCTATCAGATGCAGGAAACTTAGATATGTCTTGAAGTGTCACAGTGAAGGTGATAAGGAAGATAAGCATTCCCAACTGGTATAAATATTTATAATGACATTAACAATTACATATCCATGTGACTTTTATCAAACAAGGCATGTTTTTCTTCTTTATCTACCCCACTGTGAGAATGAATTAAAGGCCCTTCATAAGGAGACTTCAAGAGAAAAAGGTCTTACATAGATAATTTATACTTAAAATACCAGTCAGTTGTCAGTTATCGAACACTTCAATTCATTAACTTTAACAAAAGCCAACTGCCATTATTTTAATTTATCTGTGTATTTTTCATTTATTCAATATCTGGAACCTTTATTGTATTCATTTCTACCAAACATTGACCAAAGCCTTTTCTAAAAATTGGATTGTAAAATACATGTAAACTTGCTTGGAATACCTGTCTGTGCACATATCATACCACTGTATGTTATGACACTGGCTGAAATCCATGTTCAAAACAGTTTGTTTCTACTCACTGGCTGACAAGAATATACCTTCACAGTGGCAGAACTTGTGAATAGAGGGCCCTGTTGCAAAAAAGGTTTTGTCTATCCCCACATGTGCCAACTCACTAAGCTCCATCTTCTCCCCTACTCCTAGCATCTCTGTCAAAAAAAAACTTTCGAAAGCAGCTGCCTTCCCCCTAAGACTACACCCCTGCTCTGCCAGCCACCGACCCATCGTAATACCCCCCCAAACCCCTTCCCAAAGCAGTTCCTTTACCCTACAAGACCCCCTCTCTCAGCCATTAGCCCCTCTTAATACCCATACAAGGCCTCTTTACCCCCAATGAGCCTGTTGGAACTTACTAAACCCTGTGGCGTTGTGGAATTCCTGCAATTCCCATTTAAACCCACAGGTGTCCACAGGTGCCGCCGGAACCTGCAGGTGAGTACTCAATCTATTTTAATTTTTTTAATTGTAATGGGGTAAGGAGCAAAGTTGGGAGCTTGCGAACAGTTCTAGTGAAAGTGCATATATTGTGTAAGTGTGGGAGCTTAAATTAAAGGAGTTAAAAGAAAAGGGGTTAGAATGTAGTGCAAAAATACATGAAGGGAATGGGGAAGATATATTTTTTATTACGGTATAAAAAAAAATCTTTATACAAATACTAGTAACTTGCCATCATAAATTACAGTATCATAGAATGTTATCTTGAATTGACTGTGGTGTTTCTCTCTGTGCTGTCTCTCTCTATTTTGTGGAAAGTATGCTGTTTCTCTCTCTCTCTGTGTGCTGTCTTTCTCTGTGCTGTGTGTCTCTCTCTCTCTGAGGTTTGTAATGTGCTATTATGCCATTTGCTGTGGTGTGTGGAGTGTGGCAGGTTCTCTTTTACTCTTTGCTGTCTTTCTCTCTCTTTGCTGTGCGTCTCTCTCCCTGTGTGCGATCTGTCTGTGTACTGTCTGTCTATTTGCTTTCTCTCTCTCTCTGTGTAATGGCAGCTGTTATGTCGCTTGCTATGGCATGTGGCGTGTGGAGGTGCTTACTGTGTTGTGTGGCGTCTTCTCTCTCTGTGTGATCTGTCTGTGTTGTCTCTCTCTCTCTGAGGTGTGTAATGGGGGCAGTTATGCTTCTTGCTCTCTGTCTCTCTCTCTCTCTGCTGTTTGTCTGTGTATTGTGTCTCTCTATGCTGTCTCTCACTTTACTGCCTTTCTCTGTGCTGTCTCTCGTACTCTCTGTGCTGTCTGTCTATCTCTTTGATGTCTCTCTCTCTCTCTCTCTCTGTGCTGTCTCTCTCTCTTTGTATCTCTATCTTTGTGTTGTTTGTCTCTGTCTTTTTTGTCTGTCTCTGTTCTCTCTCGGTCTGTGCTGTCTCTCTCTGCATTGTCTGTCTGTCTCTCTCTTTGCTGTCTGTCTCTCTCTTTGAGGTGCGTAATGGCTGCTGTTAAGCTGGCTATCAGGCCCCACCCCTCAATGATGCCATGATCCTGCCCTAGATTATGTCATGGCCTCGCCCAGCGTGACAGACATAAGAAACCGGTAATTATTAGATATTGATTTGTTTACTCAATGCATTTTTGTAATTACTAATCATTAAACAGTCCAGTGGCAGCCTCCCCAAGTGTACCTCCTGCCACATGTATGCATGGCTGGAGCAGCTGATCCAGGGTGCATACCTATGTGGCAGGTGTGTGCATATTGCCTCTCTTGAAGCTAAAATTGTAGAACTGGAAGGGAGATTTACAACGTCATGATATTGCTCTACTAGAAAGAGAGTTGGTGCTCACTGAGCACAGTTTCGATGGGCCTAGCATGGAGGGTGGAGATGGGGCTAGTGAGAATGTCCAGGAAGGTAGCTGGGTTACAGATACAAGGGGAAGCAGGGGGAACAAGAGGAAGACGCAGGCCACTTCTGAGTTGCCAGATTGAGGGAAACTGTTGGGGATGTCCATTCAGGAATCACAATGCCAGATAGAGCTGTGTCTTTAGTGAGGTTTTTAAGGATTTGAGGCAGGAGGATAGTCTAGTGGAGTGAGGCAAGGAGTTCCAAAGAATTGAGGCAGCACAAGAAAAGTCGGGAATGAGAGGAGGTGATAAGAGAGGAGGAAAG
Organism: Discoglossus pictus; assembly: GCA_027410445.1. Lineage (NCBI taxonomy): Eukaryota > Metazoa > Chordata > Amphibia > Anura > Alytidae > Discoglossus > Discoglossus pictus. The sequence continues at coordinate 236,579,399 of CM050165.1, forward strand.
AAGAAGGTCATTAGCAGAGCAAAGAGGACGATTGGGAGAGTATTTAGAGAGAAGAGCTGAGATATAGGAGGGTGCATTATTACTGAGGGCCTTTTACGCTGCAGTCACCAAGTGACGAGTGTGGTAGATGAGTCTAGCAGAGGCATTCATTATAGACTGAAGTGGAGGGAGACGGTGATGGGGAGGCCAGCAAGGAAAGAGTTGGAGTAGTCGAGGCGGGATATGAAAAGAGTGTTTTAGAATATGGTAGTGTCTTGTGAGAGAAAGTGTCATATTTTGGAAATGCTTTTTTAGGTTTAAATGACAAGATTTTGTGACGGAGTGTATGTGAGGAAAGAAAGAGAGGGCAGGATTCAGTAGAACTTCAAGATAACAGGGCTGAGAGGTGGGCCTGATGATGGCATTGTCAACAATTAGAGATATGTGAGGAATGGAAGCTGTGGAAGGGGGTGGGAAGATTCGGAGCTCCATCTTTGACATATTTAGAAGGATATGCTAGAGAGACAACATGAGCTGGAAGAGAGGGGGATATTTCTGGCGTGGAGAGGTAAATTTGGGTGTAATCTGCATATAGATGATACTGAAAGCCAACAGAATTTTTTAGGGTACCAAGCAAGAAAGTATAGATGGAGAAAAGGCGACGTAGGACAGAACCTTGAGGTACGTCAACAGTCAGAGGGCAAGGTGATGAACAGGAGCAAGAGAAGGAGACACTAAATGTTCAATTTTGTAGATATAATGTGAACCAAGAGAGAGCAGTATCACGGATGCCAAGAGAGTGGAGAATTGTCAACGGTGTCAAAGGCAGCAGAGAGATCCAGGAGAATAAGAATAGATAGGTTTTCCTTTGACTTGGAGGTGAGCAAGTCATTTGTGACTTTAATGAGAGTTATCTCTGTGGAGTGTTGGGACTGGAAGTTAGATTGGAAGGGCCCAAGAAGCGAGTTGGAGGAAATATATTGGGAGAGGTGATGATACGTTAGATGATAGTAGTTTAGAAACCAGGAGAATAGAAAGATAGGGCGGTAATTAGAGGAGCTGGATCAGATGAGGGTTTCTTAAGAATGGGTGTAATAATGGTGTGTTTTATAGGTCATGGAAACTTGCCAGTGTTTAGGGAAAGGTTGAATAGGTGTGTGAGAGCTGGGATAAGTGTGGGAGAGTGGTAAATTAATGGGAAGAAGGCCAGGAAATAAAAATAAAGCACCAAGTCCTGATGGAATTCATCTAAGCCTATTAAGGGTACTGGGTTCTGTAATAGGCAAATCATTATATCTAATTTTTCAAGACTCACTCACGGCAGGGTCGCTACCAGATGACTGCAGAAAAGCAGATGTGATACCTATATTTCAGAAGTGAGAAAGAGCAAATCCAGGGAATTGTAGACCTTTAAGCCTCACTTCTGTAGTTGGGAAGCTTTAAGAGTAAACACGGATCTATGAGGGATGGGTCATTTCAAACAGATTTAATTAGTTTCTATGAGGAGGTAACTTGGATCAAGGCAACTCAGTGGATATAATATTTTTGATTTTCCAAAGGATTTTCATACAGTGCCACATGTATCAAATTGCAGTGAATATCTGCTCATGGATTTACAGATGTCTAAAAGACAGGAAGCAAAGGTTGCTGTAAATGGAACATACTCAGATTGGACTAATGTGGTAATATTTATTATTGACTAGAAAGTAGTGTCTCTATTTTTGCAGACGACACTAAGTTGTGCAAGATTATTTAATCAGAAAATGTTGTTCTTTCTCTCCAAAGGGATTTACATAAATGAGAGGAATGGACAACTAAATGGCAGATGAGATTTAATAAAAATAAATGTACAGTTTGGCATTTTGGAAGGAAATATAGTTAATATAGCAATGTATAATCTTAATGGAGTAATTCTCGGGGTATTAGATGTAGGAAGGGATTTGGGAGTACCTGTGGACAACCTCCTAGGTAACAGTGCTCAATGCCAAGCAGCATCTACAAAGGCAAGTAAAATATTAGCATGTATTAAGATAGCCGTAGAAGCAAGAAACAGAGATATAATTATGTCATTATACAAATCTCTAGAGCACCCTCATTTGAATATGGAGTACAATTTTGGGAACCACTTCATAAAAAGGACATTTTAGAGCTGGAAAAAGTACTGAGAAGGTAAAAAAACTAATAAGGGGAATGGAGGGGCTAAGCTATAAAGAAAGAGTATCCAAATTAAACATATTTTCTCTAGGAAAAATGTGTATAAGAGGGGATATGATTACCTTATATAAATATATCCAGGGTCAATACAATTCTTTGCCACATGAACATTTTGTGCCAAGAGGTTTTCAACTGACAAGAGGGCTTCCTTTGAGGTTAGAAGGAAAATATTCCATCTTAAAGAAAGAAAAAAGTTCTTCACAGTAAGGGTGGTAACGGAGGAATTCTCTACCAAAGGAGGCTGTGACAGCTGATTCAATAGATAACTTTAAAAAGGGGAAGTGTTTTTGAATAAAAAGAGCATTCAGGGTTATCCTAAATAACTAGCAAGAAATCTGATTGCCGGGATCTGGGGTCAGGAAAGAATTTTCCTTTTTTTCCCTTATGAGACAATGGTCAATTGTTTGAAATAGTTTTTTTTTTGTTTCCCTTCCTCTGGATCAATTAACAATTAACATTTCAACAATTCACATATTATAAGGGTCAGAGGAGATTTAAAAAGGTTGACCTTAAGGGATTATCGCCCCCATTAAACTTGAAGCCTGTAGCGGCAATGGGGGCCCGCAAAGCTCGAAATTCGGCTGCGTTACAGAGCTATTAAATTAGACCATGGCGCGATTTACAGGCTTGAGACGCAAGCCCGTAAATCTTTTCCACGCACCCAAGCTGTAAAGGGGCCGGATCGGCCATCAATAACCAATTGCGCTATAACGTAGTGCAACACAGCCTCTCAGCCAATAAAAAGAGGTCTAGCCGAAGATGATTGACAGAGGGAGATTATAAATTTGCATTCCACCCGCCCATGCGTTTATTGTGTTGTGTTTTTTTCGAAGTAGCATGCAGGTCCCGGAGTTGGTGGTCAGGTTCAATTTGAGAGAGAGTAGGAGAGTTTGGAGAGAGGTAGTTTGTGGTTTTATTCATTTATATTCTATTTCATTCAACTTTACACTTAATACTTGCTTACACATATTTACAGATTACACATATTTGCAATACACATAATTTAAAGAACACACATAGAGACATATATACAGTTAGGTCACTCCCCATCCTCCACACCCCATTCCCCAACAGTCATTAATAACACATAGCACCACATTTTACACTTCTTTTTATTTATCCTTATTTTACTTTTGGGAAAATATGGAGGGAGCAGAGGAGAGGGGAGAGGTGGGGAGGAGGAGAAGACTTGAGGAGGAGAGAGAGTTGGCCATGAGGAGTAGAGGTGGGGAGGAGGAGGTGAGGAGTGAGGTGGAGGAGGGAGAGGAGGGAGTGGAGATGGAGGGGGTGCCGAGCATCAGGCACACATTGGAGAGGGACAGGGGTGAAGGGGCCTGATCCCATAGGGGGTGGTAGTTTGGGGACAGGCCCCAGGGACAGATCAGGGAGGCAAGGGTACCCATCCACAGTCGAGAAGGCAAGGGGCTAAGGGCAAGCACAGGGCCCACAATTACCCGCACCGGGAGAATGTGGTCCTGCTCGGTGCTATCCTTGGCTGCCCCGTGATTCTTGCAGGGGGAGGGAAGTGAAGCCAGGGCCTAGGGCTCAGACTTGGAAGGAGGTCGTGGCTGAGGCTGCTGCATTAGGCACAACGCCAAGGGATGTGAGGTCTGTCAAGCACAGGTTCGACGACATCAGGGCCAAGGTCAGGAGGATGATGGCTAAGGCGGACAAGGACCAGAGCGTGACCTATAATGAGTGGGAAAGGGTCGCCAGGGACCTTCTGAGACAGATGACCGCCCGCTGGAGCTTCAGGCCCAGTGGCCCAGCAGGACCCAGCCTCCATGTCAGGTGAATATCACATACACCAACATGCCACCACATGTGCATCACACACACTACACATGTACATGATGACCAACGACAACACTGACATGTCAGCTCCATGGAATTAACAAGGGATAGATGGGTGCATCATTAAATCCATAAAGCTGACAAATCACTGTCATTCTTGGGCACAACAACAGTAATCAAGCAATAGAGTCCATTTATTGGTGTGCCCACTGCGGCCTATACAGTTACAGAACGCAGCCGGAGTTAAGCTAGCGTTAGGAGCCAAGAAAAATCAAGACCATGAACCAAAGGATAGATCATATCTAGCATATGATAACTAATCTGAGTTGCAATTAGGAGAATCATCCAGATTCAAGCCTAGATGTCAGATAGTTAGGAATGAACATGTAACAATATATTATTCATCATACTAATGACATATACCTTTCTTTGCTATCTTTCAGCATTCAGGAAAAGGTCTGTCCTGTGGCGAGTCAGAGGTGGGGGCGTCGACTCCATCGGAGCAGGAAGTGGAGGAGCAAGCCCCCACCCAGCAGGAACCGGTGCAGGGGGAGGAGTCTCCTCCAAAGACTGCAAATATTGCTAGGGCCCTCCAACTGGACATATGTTGACCAGACCAGCCAGCCACTACCTCCTTCCCCCCTACAGCAGTGCGCTGGCCTGGCCGCCACAACCATCACCGGGCCCACCCACACCACCGCAAGGCTCCAGCCAGGCCCAGACCATCTCCACTCCATCACTGCCACCTCCTCACCTGGCCATGCCCCACAGGCCTCCATCCCCCACATCAGGCCAGGCTGCACAGGAGGAGATGCTGGCCCTCATGCAGCAGCAGGTGGACTTACTTCTGGGGATCCAGGCCAGCATCTCCGCCAATCATGCAGAGTTCATGTGCAGCCGGGCAAGGCGCAATAGGGAGGAAAGGAGGCATCATCTAATGACATAAGTCATATCTGGCCAGGCTGCTCAGATTTGGACTTGTCCCCAGCCCCACCTCCTCTACCCCAGAGGCATCCGCAGGACTCCAGCAGCCCGGCCACTCCTCTCCTCCCTCCATGTCTCCACCACTGCCACTTGTTGTGCTGCTGCCCCCCGGCGAGTTGCCTGCCCCTCCCCCCCCCCCCCCACCACCACCAGCAGGGAGCCGGCAGCCGGCCGTGGACGATGTGGGCCCTGTGGCTAGGCGGAGGAGGGCATAGGAGCTGTGCATATGTTTGTGCCTTCTCAACAGCACTCCTCAGTGACAACCTATTGGTCACAAGGTTGACCTAATATAGCCTGGCTACCTCCCATCACATGGTCCATGATACTCCTCTCTTTGGACACGTAGGGTTCTGTTTATTTTGTAGGCTGTCTTTTTTTTCTTCTCTTTTTTTGTTTTAGGTACACTTCAGGTCCATGAAGGCCTCTTCTGTATCTTCAAGCATTGTGGAGAACATTTATGAGATGTAAGGTTTTCCCAGTGCCTCTCAGGTAGACATTTCTTCAATGACAGCCCTCCCTTAACAAAAGGAATATGGCATGTGATACTGTAGTGGGTTGCCAGTTCCTTCTCTAGTGGAATGTAATTTGTCTGACCTCTCTGCTATGACCTGCCCACCTAGAGTGGCCCTACATGGTATAGCTCACAGCTTCATTGTAGTACACAAGCCCCTTCACCACCACCACTTAGCAATGCTGGAGGAGGCCAGGGAAACATACACCACAATTGAGGCTTTGCAGAGGATTGTGGATTAACAGCCAACTCCTCTCCATCTCTACTACGCCCATCCTGGAGAGTCCCATGCCATTGCTGGTGGCCATGTGTCAAGATTTATACCCATTCCCTTTTGGTAACCTCATATTATGTTCTGCTATTCATCAATTTACATTAGTGTGGATTGCTAAGTGGTGGTGGTGAAGGGGCTTGTGTACCTGAATAAAGCTGTGAGCTATACCATGTAGGGCCAGTGTAGGTGGGCAGGTGATAGCAGAGAGGTTAGACAAATCACAGTCCACTAGAGAAGGCAACCCACTCCAGTATCTTTTTTAAATGCCTATTTTTTGGGGGGGCGGGGGGGGGGGGGTTATTGTGCAAGTAATTGTAATTCCTTTCCATGATCTCCCTATATTATAATGTCCACTGGTGTGTTTATATTAACTTTTACAGTGTCTTTTACAGTGTCCTATTTTGAGACCACAATGTTTTTGCCTCCATTTGCGGGTTACGGACTTGAGCACCATGGTGTCTTTGGAAATTTGTTGTAATTCAATAGCGAAATTGGAAAGTAGCAGTTACGGGCTTGAGAGAACAAAGGATTTGCGGCTGAGCAGTTAAAATGTTCACGTTCCCATAGCCTTTTTTTGCCCTTGACCCACAGGTTGTGAGCGGCTTGCTTTACAGGGCCAATTTAATAGCCGCATGTCTTGCAGGCTACCTTACGGCTTCGGTTTTACACGTTCAGGGAATTTAATAGGGCTGTATAAGTCTTTATTCAACCTCGTATACTATGTAACTATGTAAGAATTTTACATGCTAATTATCTACATCACTTATTGAACTTCACAATATCTAAGAAAGTTTGTATATACAGTAACCCAAGGAAGACCTTACAAGCATATTGTTGGAGCTAACCAATCCAACCTAGCTCCTTAATATACAGCACAAACATTTTGTTCAGACATAGAAATGTTTTGTTATTGGCATTGATATTATTTATTCTGTATGAAGGTGCTGATCTATCAATTTTCATTTCCTAGCAGTGTTTATACATTGCAGAGCGCTATGTGGGTCTCCTGCTCCATATGTGCTTTTCTTGTGTACATTTATAAATTTTTGTAATTTATACTTTTTGTGAAAGAGACTACAGAAGGTATTACTCACGGTACATGCTTATTTTGGATGTATCCTTATCATTCATCAATAAAAAAAAAGAAAACATTATTTTCTCTATGAGATGCAACATATATAAAACTAGCTTTTTGCCCATCAAAAATGACGGGAATAAAATTTGAATGCTGTGAATGCTGTACCTTCGGCGCTCACAGCAAACCTGGCGCTGAGCGCCTTTGGCACTCATTGCAAGCCTCTTCTTCCATCTACTGTACAGGCCTCGCTATGTGCGCCTTCGGCGCTCATCGCTAGCCCCGCAATGAGCGGCTATGCCGCTCATTACAGGGCTTGGCAAGCCACCACTTTCGTGCTACGCAATGATCACCTTCGCAATGATCACCACGCTCATTGCGAGCCTCTCCTCCCGTGTAGTTTAGGGGCCTTGCGATGAGTGTTACTGCCATGGGTTAAGTGTTACTGCCTTGGGTTGTGTTACTGACTTGGTTTAAGTGTTACTGGCTTGGGGTAAATGTTACCCGCTTGTGTTAAGTGTTACTGCCTCCGGGCTCTTTTTCACTGCCTGCGGCCTCGTTTTTATCCTGTTATGTTTTTTCGTCCAAATTATTTTTTCTAGCTTAGGCAATTTTTGAGCCTGAAAAAACACCAAATATGTCTCAAATTCACTTGCAACCTCACTCACAGGCTCCCTGACACTCCCGCTGTTCTCTGTGTGAGTGTGTAAGTTAATGTGAGGCATATTTGTTTTTTTTTGCTAGGTTTTCCAGTTCTGTGTGTTTCGGCGGTTAAAGGCATAATTTCTTGCAGCCCTGCAACCGCGTGCCTCGGTTTGCTTGGCTCTCGATGAGTGCCGGCCCTGCAATAAGCGCCTTTGGTGCTCATTGCAGCCTAAGTTGTGCGGCCCTCACAATGAGCGCCTGCAGTGCTCATTGTGGGGCTTGCAATGAGTGCCTTCTGCGCTCTTTGCAGCCCCGCAACTGTGGGCCTCGCTTTTTAGACATGGATTTACATTTGTAGGCAGGGATATGGAAGGGTTAGGGATACCCAGATTTGTTTTTTACAATTGTTGTTTTTTATTTTATTAAAAAGTGGTTAAAATATCTATTTCTTCCTGCCTAAATCATACAATTTGTACCGTTTGCAGTTTGGAGCTCCTGCAGCTCATAAATGCACAGACTGTGAGGTGTTTCAAATTAGCCAATCAGTGAGCTCTTTTGCATACAGTTGCCACTGATTGATTAGTGCACCCCTCTATTTAAGTACACTGTCTTTATGAACTGCAGAAGGGAGAAAGCAATTCGAAATTATCTGTATCTCCTCAGCCTCCCTGTCCTTGCTCAGTCCCCCTGTCTCTGCTCAGGCCAGCTGTCCCTCCTCAGCGTCCCAGTCCCCCCTCAGTCCACCTGCTCAGCCCCCCTGCCCCTACTCAGTTCCCCTATCCATCCTCAGCTTTATATTATATATATATATATATATATATATATATATATATAATATATATAAAGCTAAGGATGGATAGGGGGACTGAGTATATAAAGAATATAGATCTGTATATATGTAGATCCAAGTAAAATAGAAAATTCCCCTCCTACCCCCCCTGGCATGCACCTCTTCCACCTCATCTTACAAGGTAACCTTGTCAAGCCACCTCCTCCAACAATAATGCCTTCTCATTATTATTATGTGACCAATAATTTAAGAAAAAAAAATATTGGAAGGAAAATATGTTAATCTAGTGGCTCTTCTCATCTCATGTATTGCCAGGAAGCCGTACTATATCTCAGAGGGACATTTCAGTTATGGTTAAATCTCAAGACTCCCTATTGGCTAACAAATTATATCTAGTTGAATTTGTATTATCTTTTAGCCGATACACAAATGTGATATGTGCAGCTCACCCATAACAACATGACAACCGTAACCACTAACAATTCATAGTAGTAGATACAGGCTTTAGATACAGAGGGTCGACATTTTATGATTACCATAGGTCATTTTCAGCTAAATCAGCCACCACCAAGGAACATTTTAATTTTGATATAAACTGGTTGATTATTGATCTTTTGAATAGACATTTTGCAGGTTTAAAATCTGCAATTACTGTCAGTGTACACTTCATTCATCAAACATTTGCCCCCTTTACATTAAACCTACCACCATTTTTAATCGTCCGCAACCAACTCCTTCCACAGTAAAGCATTACTTAGACATTTTCCTTATGATCGAAGCTTTCAGTAATAACCCTACCAGCTTAACTAACCCCTTCTTTTTTGTAATTAATTGAACATCCTGATATCCCCTGACTGGAATTTTTGGGTATTAATCTTGACTTGCACCTCGTTCCATTCAGTGAACAACATTTGTTATTGCAGACTTTATTAAAAAAGCCAAATTGCTCCAGGGAGGAATAACAGTCATTATTAGGACATTTACATTTCGTTGCCAGAATTTTAACACAGTGTAGAGCCTTTATATCCCCTTTACTATCTATCTTCAACTTCCTTGCCTAAAGATCAGACACATTCCTGGACAATCATAGTCAAGGTTTATGCTACAGACAATCAATGTGTCCCGTAAAAGCTAAAAAAAATGTCATGAATTTCATAGCAGCAAGTGATTGCCAAAGCCCATTACTGCCTTATAATAGCAAATCTTATTTCCATAACTGCTTTAGAGATTATTTTAGAATAATGGTAAGACATCAAAAACTCAACCCAAAACTACTCAGGACATTCATTTAGAATCAGAGCGCTTCAGCTGCTTCCAAGAACAATATACCAGCCCATGTTATACAAAAATATACGCTATATTCCAAACCCTAGCTTTGAATGCAAATTAGCTTTTGAAAAACTCACTAGTGGAATATTCTCTCATAATAATTGTAATGTTTGCAGTAACTTATGTTTTCTCCCTTTATGGCCCTTTTAGCAGGCAAACCTTACGATATACATTTGTGGCAAAACCTTATATGCTATTTTATTTTCATCATAGCATTCTTCTGTTTTTGATAAATTAGACCCAACTTCCAGTAGAAACGCCTTTTTTTCCTATATTTACAGGAGGGCTAAGGGTTTAAAATCCCCTTTTCCTCCTCTCCTGATACATTATTCGTGAAATTCATCCACCCACCTTCACACTTTAGTTTATTCATTTTATATTTCAAAATGTTATCATGGTTGGCCGTTTTAGCAGACGAACATTATGACATACGCAATTTTATTTCATCATAGAATTCTTCTGTTTTTGATAACTTAGCTCCAACTGCAAATATATATATTTCAGTAGATTGAGACTAGCAGGGAAATTTCTGTCATGATTGATTTTTTGGGGATTAGGAAATGTTGCTTTTATGTATAATGTTTAAAAAATGTATGTGGTATTCTGATTTATTCGGTGCAGGAATGCAATGCCCAAATGTAACACTACACCCTTCCTAGTCCCGCAGGTCTAATCAAAGGAACAGCCATAATGTTTAAAGCTAGTTTATGGCCCTACCGGGTCACTAACTAAAGGTGGTGTTGGAGTCTGAGTGGTACATTCTAAAATAATACGTAACAATACCACAACATCATTAGACTGTAATAAGAAAAAAAAATTCAACCCACCACCTGGTCGTAACACCAAACTGGACAGTTATATAGAAAGCTTGCTTTCAGTTTCTTTCACACACATACAAAATCATAAATATGGCCCTGATATTATTGTTAAACTAATAGAATGTATCCTTTCCAACAACTATTTCACTTTTAACAAAGATACCTACCTACAGATGATGGGGACTGCTATGGGTACCAAAATGGCTCCACAATACGCAAAACTATTTATGGCCAATATAGAAGAAAGATTCTTATCTGTATCCATTTATAAACCATACAGATACTACTGTTGCATAGATGATCTGTTCATCATATGGACAGAAGGAGAAAGCAAACTCAGAGACTTTCTCAGTTCATTCAACACCTTGCATTCATCTATAAAACTTAAAATTGATTCCTTTACAAAACAGGTAAACTTTCTAGACACTACTATATCCATCACCAATGGCACGCTCCACTCATCTGTATATAGGAAACCCACAGACAGATGCAGCTACCTACATAGCTCCAGTTTCCATCTGTCCCACACAAAACAAGCCATTATCAATAGTCAAGCTATTAGATACCATCGGATTTGCTCAAACACTGGAGACCGTGACAAAAATTTAAAAACACTGTCTGAATCTTTCAAACAAAAGCGTTACAAACCCTGTATTAAAAATAATCACTACCATCAAAATACCCTGTGAACACCTGTTAAAATACAAAAAAAAAATACATTTTTTTACTTATACCTCTAGTGACCACATACCATTCAATTTTAGAGAACATCCGGAAAATAATCAAAGATTTATAACCATTACTAACGGAAGATACTGAATTAAAAGATATATTCCCCAAACCTCTCAGCTTTGCATTCAAACAACCACCAAACCTAAAACAAAAACTTGTTGAATGAACAGCCGAATAAAAAAAATGGAACTAAACCTTGTTACAAACGTGCCTGTAAATTATGTCAATACATTTGTAATGATGACACAGCCACGCATAACAACAGGACCTATAACATCAAAGGATCATATACATGTGCATCGTCCAATGTGGTTTATATTATACAATGTGCTTTATGTGACACCAGCCAAAGTGAGGAACTTTGGGATGAATTTACACAGACATTCAATAAGAAAGCATAATGAAGACAATTATTGTAGAAGCCATCCGAGCTCTGAGGCCTTTGGCGCTCATTGCCCTGTGAGCCTCGTGAAGCAAGGACGAGCAGTTGAGGCATGGAAACACACGGGACATAGGTGGAAATGAGCACCGAAGGCGCTCCTGTGAGCCTCGTGAAGCGAGGCCAGCAGTTGAGGCATGGAAAATCCGACCTCGGAAAAATATGAATGTAACAACCGAACCGCGGAAATAAAAAAGAAGGAAAAGCAACAACAACAAAAAATAAATACATTAAAACACACTCACACACAGCACAGGTGGAGAGACAGGACACCTGGGAGTGAGGTTGCTAGCAAATTTAAGCCCAATTTGCCGTGTTTCGTCACTCGAAAATCGGCTAAGCAAGAAAAAATGGCAGATAAAAAATTTAAACAAATCTGGAAACGGAATAAAAACGAGGCTAAGCACATTCCGGCCTCGGAAAAATACTGAACTCTGAAAAATGAGGGGGAATAAGAAAATACACGACGGCAAACACACTAACACTTGAATGAACCACGCCAGGCACTTTAAAAATAAAACCAACAGAAAGATTCAGCAGACACACAGAGAAGATACACACAGGGAAGGGACAGGGGGTAAAGGCTGGAAAGAGACACATGGCATTCCCAAGCACAAAACTTGCAGGTTAATGAACCCTGCAATGAGCGGCCAGTACAATCGGCAGGAGGAAAGGTTTGCAATGAGAGCCAAAGGCGCTCATTGCGCGCCCCGCGATGAGCGACGTAGGCGCTCATCGAGGGGCTTGCAATGAGTGCCCTAGGTGATCATTGCAAAGCAGGAAAGTTGAAGTACATGAGGGCAGAGGCTCCCAATGAGCCGCGAAGGCGTTCATTGTGAGCCACACGATGAGCGGCAAATGTGCTCAGAGTGAGGCTCGCGGCGAGCGCCAAAGGTGCTCAGAGGGCCAAAAGACTCACATTGTGTGGCAAAAAGCCTTGCCAGGCTTCAAATTTTATTGCTGTAATTTTTGAAGGGCAAGTTGCTAGCAGATTAATAATTAGTAATTACTAGATTACTGGACATTCACGGCTGCTTCACTCTTTAATTATATATATACTAGCGACTTAACCGTCAAAAAAAGACAGCAATAAAATGATAAGCCAGGCATTGCTGTTTGCCACACAATACGAGGCTATGGCCCCTCTGAGTGCCTTCGGCGCTCATTGCGAGCCTATCCCCCTGTGTACTTTATAGGCCTGTGTAGTTTAGGGCCCTGCTGCCTTGGTTTAAGTGTTACTGCCTTGGGTTAAGTGTCACTGGCTTGAGTTAAATGTTACTGCCTTGTATTAAGTGTTACTGGTATGCATTAAGTCTTAGTGCTTAGGTCTCATATTTACATCCTTTTTACGTCTCTCAGCCGCGTTTTGCCCCTTGTTTAATTTTTTTCGGCTGCCACTTTTTTCTCGCTTCAGCGATTTTTAATCATGAAAAAAAGACAAAATATGCCTCAAATTAACTTACAACCTCACTCACAGGCTCCCTAGCCCCCCCAACCCCCCCCCCCCCCAGTGCTGTGTGTGTGTAAGTTAATTTGGGTCATATTTGTGTATTTTTGCAGGTTTTTCCCGTTCGTCGGTCCATCTACGTGCTTCAGGTACTAAGTAGTACGGGCCATAATTTTGCGTCTGTCCCACGCTTATTGCCTAAGACCTGCGGGTCGTCTACACCAGCGCAATGAAGGCCTTCGGGCGGCAGTTGCGAGTCTCACTGTGCGAGCCTGCAATTTTAACATTGTATGTATGTGACACAGTTGTGCTCAAAAGTTTGCATACTCTGGCAGAAATTGTGAAATGTTGGCATTTATTTTGAAAATATGACTGATCATGCGAAAAAAATAACATTTTATTGAAGGATAGTGATAATATGAAGCCATTTATTATCACATAGTTGTTTGGCTCCTTTTTAAATCATAATGTTAACAGAAATCACCCAAATGGCCCTGATCAAAAGTTTACATACCCTTGAATGTTTGACATTATTACATATACACAAGGTGACACACACAGGTTAAAATGGCAATTAAATGTTGATTTCCCACACCTGTGGCTTTTTAAATTCCAATTATTATCTGTGTATAAATAGTCAATGAGTTTGTTAGCTCTCACGTGGATGCACTGAGCAGGCTAGATACTGAACAATGGGGAGCAGAAAAGAACTGTCAAAAGACCCACGTAACAAGGTAATATAACTTCATAAAGATGGGAAAAGATATAAAAAGATATCCAAAGCCTTGAAAATGCTAGTCAGTACTGTTCAATCATTTTTTAAGAAGTGGAAAATGTGGAAATCTCTTGATACCAAGCCAAGGTCAGGAAGACCAAGAAATATTTCAGCCACAACTGCCAGAAGAATTGTTCAGAATACAAAGAAAAACCCAGAGGTAACCTCAGAAGAAATAAAGGCTGATCTGGAAAAAGACGGTGTGGTTGCTTCAAGGAGCACAATACAATGATACTTGAACAAAAATGAGCTCATGGGTGTAGGAGCAAAAGAAAATCTGGGGGGGATACCGCATGTAGTATAAAAAATACCACACAACTGCTTCTCTACACACATTGAAAAATGTGGGAAGGATTTGTCCCCCTCGTCCCCCCCCCAGTTCCTACACCCATGAATGAGCTGCATGGTCGAGTTGCCATAAAGATGCCTCTACTGCGCCAATGCCACAAAATAGCCCGGTTATAATATGCCCGACAACACATTGACACACCTCACAGCTTCTGGCACACTGTAATTTGGAGTGACGAGACCAAAATAGAGCTTTATGGTCACAACCATAAGCGCTATGTTTGGAGAGGGGTCAACAAGGCCTATAGTGAAAAGAATACCATCCCACTGTGAAGTATGGTGGTGGCTCAATGATATTTTAGGGGTGTGTGAGCACAAGGGATAATCATGTGAAAATTGATGACAAATTGAATGCAGCATGTTATCAGAAAATATTGACAGACAATTTGCATTTTTCTGCACGAATGCTGCGCATTAGACAGTCTTGGAGTTTACAGCATTACAATGACCCGAAGCAAGGCCAAGTTGACTCTCCAGTGGTTACAGCAGAAAAAAGGGAAGTTTTGGAGTGGCCATCACAATCTACTGACCATCAACCCACTCTGGGGAGATCTCAAACATGCGGTTCATGCAAGACGACCAAAGAATTTGCACGACCTGGAGGCATTTTGCCAAGAAGAATAAGCAGCTATACCACCTGCAAGAATTAGGGGCCTCATAGACAACTATTACAAAAGTAATTACGCTGTCATTGATGCTAAAGGGGGCAATACACAGTATTAAGAACTAAGGGCCCAATTCAATTGTCCAATTCGTAAATTTATACACACTTAAAATCACTCTTAATATTGTTACATATTTGGCAAATATGACTTATTGGCACTATGTGTATATATATATATATATATATATATATATATATATATATATATATATATATATAGGTGAGTGTTTTCTCAACTTAGAATCAGCATTATCAGTAAATGATAAAGTGGAGTAGCTGTGATATTGGAATGTGAAGCACAAGAATGTGTCCTTGACATATCATTATCTCAGAATGCCCTTATGAGGAATTGGTTGCTCCTCTGTTATTCTTCTCCAGCAACGTCTAAAATTCCACTAGACAATAATGGCAATAACAGGTCCTTTATAAGAACCATTTCCAGTTACTATGTAGTTGCATAATACATTTACATCTGAAAGGAACAGGACAGCTCAGCTGGGATTTTATAAGATAACATTTGTATGCTTATCATAAGAATTTACACACCCTATATATGAAACAACTTATCCATTAGCAAATGCCATCTCATATTAGGTTCTCTTTCGCTGCTCATCCACGGTATATTGCTCCATATAATTTGGAAATAATTTCCATCCATACTGCTTCTGTTTTCTGATTTAGATTCAGGGTCAGTGAGACCGAAAGTAAGACAGTCTAGTGCCACACAGTCATTTATCTCAGTTACATAACACTGTAGTGACAAGACCGCAGAGTGGCCCTGATATGCTCCATGTGTAGATAAATGATAGTAACTTCCATCGGCCATATAGATGGAGAACAATTTAGTTACAGTGAAAACGTAAATGGCATTTTGCTTTTTTATGTGTAAAACATTTTTCTAATCCCTGTAATAGAAAAACCAAAGCTGGAAAACAAATAATAATTGATACTAACAAAAAAAGAACACATAAAGCATACAATGTTTTCACTGTTTTGATATATAAGATTATTGTTTAAGTTGCAATACAGTTCAAAGAATTTAAATTTTATTAAAGTTCTGGGTAAGAAAGAGATAACACAATAACTGAGGTTGCATTGCCACACCTTTACATAGCCCTGAAAACTAAATGGATAATTGCACAGCTTTGATAACCCTTCATTGCCAGTACATTCAGTCATAGGCTCCTCTGCAAAAAGCAAAAATATTTATGTACATTAAAAATTACAATCTGGAATTGTGTAAGCGCATGTGCTCTTCGGAAACAATTGTACAGATTCTGTACATGCCGCACTGCGCAAAGCGTGGTGCCACCCGCACATGCGCAAAGCCCGGCACAATGATAATAAATTAATTAATAAAATAATAAATTAATATACCTTACCTATTTGTGATTAAAGTGTGTACTTTATAGGCCTCACACGTGAACACCTTCGGCTCTTACTGCGTGAGCACCTACGGCGCTCATAGCGAGCCTAACCCCCCCCCCCCCCCCCCCCCCCCTGTGTAGTTTAGGGGCCTTGCGATGAGTGTTACTGCCTTGGGTTAAGTGTTAGTACCTTGGTTTATGTCTTAGTGCCTGGGTGTAAATAAGTGTTACTGCCTTGGGTTAAGTGTTACTGCCCTGAGTTAAATGTTACTGGCTTGGATTAAGTGTTACTGGCTTGCGTCAAGTGATACTGGCTTTGGGCTCTTTTTTACTGCCTTCGGCCTCGTTTTCATCCTGCTTAGGCTTTTTTCTGTCACCATTTTTTTTTCCGCTTAGGCGATTTTCGATGTTAAAAAAACGGCAAATATGCCTCAAATTTACTTGCAACCTCACTCACAAGCTCTCTGGCTCTCCCCCTGTGCTGTCTGTAAGTGTGGAAGTGAATTTGAGGCATAATTGTGATGTTTCGGTGGTATTTACAGTTGCGTGGTTCAGGCATTTTACATGCTTTGATCCATAGTCCTACGGGGCTATTTGCAGGCCCGTAACTCCTGCGCCGCTGGCGATGAGCAGCTGCGGCGCTAATCACGAGCCCTGCAATGAGTGCCAAAGTCCTGTTGGCGATTATCGTAAGCCCTGCAATGAGCGCCGAAGGCGCTCATTGCAGCCTAAGTCCTGCGGGCCTCGTGGTTGGGGGTCGCAACGGGTTGCCTCGCTTTGCGAGGCTCGCAGTCATGGCCCTCGCTATGCGAGCGCCACAATATTTAACATTGCATGACCAACGCCTCAAACGTGACCTGCGACTTTGGTCCACAATTATATATATGACTAGCGACTTGCCCGTCAAAAATGAAGGGAGTAAAATTGTAAGTCTGGCAATGTTGTTTGCCACACAATGCGTTGATATGGCCCCTCTGAGCCCCTTCGGCGCTCATCGTGAGCCCTGCGCTAAGCGCCTTTGGCGCTCATTGCGAGCCTTTCCCACCTGTGTAGTTTAGGGGCCTTGCGATGACTGTTACTACCTTGGTCTAAGAGTTAGTGCCTTGGGTTAAGTGTTACTGCCTTGGGATAATTATTACTGCCTTGAGTTAACTGTCACTGCCTTGGATTAAGTGTTACTTCTTTGAGCTTGCTTTTACGTCCTTCATCGCCGTTTTATGTCCTTCGGTCTCATTTTGGTTGTGTTTACGTTTTTTCGCCCGCCATTTTTTTTCACGCTTATGCTATTTTCGTTGCTGAATAAATGATGAATATGCTTCAAATTAACTTGCAACCTCACATGTTCCCTGGCTCTCCCCCTGTGATATGCGTAAGTGTGTAAGTTAATATGAGGCATATTTGTAGTTTTTAGCAGGTTTCAAGTTTCGTGGTTCGGTCGTTAAAGTAGTAATTTTGCAAAGCCCACAGTACATGTACGGGCTGTTTTTTTGTGCATGCGCTAACTCCCGCGTGCCACATGTATGCCAACATGTACTGTGACATACTGAAGCAGTCCCCTCCCTTCAGAGACTGGGCCGCAGGGCAGTATTCCAACATGATAACGACTCCAAACACACCTCCAAGACGACCACTGCCTTGCTAAAGAAGGTGAAGGTAAAGGTGATGGACTGGCCAAGCATGTCTCCAGACCTAAACCCTAGTGAGCATCCGTGGGGCATCCTCAAATGGAAGGTGGGAAAGTGTAAGGTCTCTAACATCCACCAGCTCTGTGATGTCATCATGGAAGAGTGGAAGAGGACTCCAGTGGCAACCTGTGAGTCTCTGGTGAACTCCATGCCCATGAGGGTTAAGGCAGTGCTGGAAAATAATGGTGGCCTCACAAAATATTGACACTTTGGGCCCAATTTGGACATTTCCACTTATGGGGTGTACTCACTTTTGTTGAAAACGGTTTAGACATTAATGGCTGAGTGTGTACTTTCTTTTGTGAGATACTGTACATATATATATATATATATATATATATATATATATATATATATATATATATATATATATATATCTATCTCAAGACATTTATGAAGATTAATATTAATCTATTATAAGTCTCTTTAACTGTGTATTTTTTTCTGTTAATGTGTCAGAAATAATTAAATATGAGTAGGTTTACAAACATGTGTCACATCAAGCAGTTTTTCAACATTGTTCAGAATAAAAAAAAACATTACACGTTATAGAAGATTATGAACTGAGTGTTATAAAAATGTGACACATAGGGGAGTCTGGTAATTTTTTTTAGAAAAATTGAGAAATAGAGGAGAGGTGTGATTTGGGTCTAAATTCAAGCACCACTTGTGGTCATGGCTTACTGATTATAATGATTTGATAGTGAATAGAGATGTCGCGAATAGTTCGCCGGCGGACTGTTCCCGGCGAACATAGCATTTTCGCGTTCGCGGCGAACTGCGAACATATGCGATATTCGATCCGCCCCCTATACTTTATCATTGAGCAAACTTTGATCCTGCATTTCACAGTCAGCAGACACATTCCAGCCAATCAGCATCATATCCTGCCTTCCAGACCCTTTAACCTCATGGACAGCAGCCATTTTGGAATCATAACTAACTTGCAGTCTTACAGAGAGGAGATTGAGTGTAGGTGATACTGCATCAATAGGGAAAACCATATCTAGGCTACTGTACACAGTGTGCAATACAGTCCTGAAGGACTCTTTTGATCTCTGCTGCAAGGACACCCCTGTGTCTCTCCCCCCCCTTATCATCATTTTGCCCTCAGATATCTCTGGTCTCTCTGTCCCTCTCACCCTCTCTCAAGACTCCAAAGAACAACACCTAACTCAGGCTCCAAAGAACAACATCGAACTCCGATATCTCCTGGTCTCTCTGTCCCTCTCACAAGGCTCCAAAGAACAACACCTAACTCAGGCTCCAAAGAACAACACCTAACTCAGATATCTCCTGGTCTCTCTGTCCCTCTCACAAGGCTCCAAAGAACAACACCTAACTCAGATATCTCTGTTCTCTTTGTCCCTCTCACCCTCTCTCAAGGCTCCAAAGAACAACACCTAACTCAGATATCTCTGTTCTCTCTGTCCCTCTCACCCTCTCTCAAGGCTCCAAAGAACAACACCTAACTCAGATATCTCTGTTCTCTCTGTCCCTCTCACCCTCTCTCAAGGCTCCAAAGAACAACACCTAACTCAGATATCTCTGTTCTCTCTGTCCCTCTGACCCTCTCTCAAGGCTCCAAAGAACAACACCTAACTCAGGCTCCGAAGAACAACACCTAACTCAGATATCTCCTGGTCTCTCTGTCCCTCTCACAAGGCTCCAAAGAACAACACCTAACTCAGGCTCCAAAGAACAACACCTAACTCAGATATCTCTGTTCTCTCTGTCCCTCTCACCCTCTCTCAAGGTTTCAAAGAACAACACCTAACTCAGATATCTCTGTTCTCTCTGTCCCTCTCACCCTCTCTCAAGGCTCCAAAGAACAACACCTAACTCAGGCTCCGAAGAACAACACCTAACTCAGATATCTCCTGGTCTCTCTGTCCCTCTCACAAGGCTCCAAAGAACAACACCTAACTCAGGCTCCAAAGAACAACACCTAACTCAGATATCTCTGTTCTCTCTGTCCCTCTCACCCTCTCTCAAGGTTTCAAAGAACAACACCTAACTCAGATATCTCTGTTCTCTCTGTCCCTCTCACCCTCTCTCAAGGCTCCAAAGAACAACACCTAACTCAGGCTCCAAAGAAGAACACCTAACTCAGATATCTCTGGTCTCTCTGTCCCTCTCACCCTCTCTCAAGGCTCCAAAGAACAACACCTAACTCAGATATCTCTGGTCTCCCTGTCCCGCTCACCCTCTCTCAAGGCTCCAAAGAACAACACCTAACTCAGATATCTCTTTTCTCTCTGTCCCTCTCACCCTCTCTCAAGGCTCCAAAGAACAACACCTAAGTCAGATATCTCTGTTCTCTCTGTCCCTCTCACCCTCTCTCAAGGCTCCAAAGAACAACACCTAACTCAGGCTCCAAAGAAGAACACCTAACTCAGATATCTCTGGTCTCTCTGTCCCTCTCACCCTCTCTCAAGGCTCCAAAGAACAACACCTAACTCAGATATCTCTGGTCTCCCTGTCCCGCTCACCCTCTCTCAAAGCTCCAAAGAACAACACCTAACTCAGATATCTCTGTTCTCTCTGTCCCTCTCACCCTCTCTCAAGGCTCCAAAGAACAACACCTAACTCAGATATCTCTTTTCTCTCTGTCCCTCTCACCCTCTCTCAAGGCTCCAAAGAACAACACCTAACTCAGATATCTCTGTTCTCTCTGTCCCTCTCACCCTCTCTCAAGGCTCCAAAGAACAACACCTAACTCAGATATCTCTTTTCTCTCTGTCCTTCTCACCCTCTCTCAAGGCTCCAAAGAACAACACCTAACTCAGGCTCCGAAGAACAACACCTAACTCAGATATCTCCTGGTCTCCCTGTCCCTCTCACAAGGCTCCAAAGAACAACACCTAACTCAGGCTCCAAAGAACAACACCTAACTCAGATATCTCTGTTCTCTCTGTCCCTCTCACCCTCTCTCAAGGCTCCAAAGAACAACACCTAACTCAGATATCTCTGTTCTCTCTGTCCCTCTCACCCTCTCTCAAGGCTCCAAAGAACAACACCTAACTCAGGCTCCAAGAAGAACACCTAATTCAGATATCTATGGTCTCTCTGTCCCTCTCACCCTCTCTCAAGGCTCCAAAGAACAACACCTAACTCAGATATCTCTGGTCTCTCTGTCCCGCTCACCCTCTCTCAAGGCTCCAAAGAACAACACCTAACTCAGATATCTCTTTTCTCTCTGTCCCTCTCACCCTCTCTCAAGGCTCCAAAGAACAACACCTAACTCAGGCTCCGAAGAACAAAACCTAACTCAGAAACCAACTACCAACCTACCTACCACCCTGACCCAGTGACCCCACCCTGACCCAACTACCAACTTATAATGTGTGTATATTTATATATATATATATATATATAATGTGTGTATATTTCTATATATATATAAATATATATATATATATATATATAATGTCTGTGTATATATATATATATATATATATATATATATATATATATATATATATATATATATAATGTATATTTTCAGGGTACGGTTGGGGCCTATATGGTCCTGATTGGTCATTAAAGGTTTTTAGGGTACTGTTTGGGCCTATATGGTCACACTTAGTCTTTTAAGGTTTTACGGTTGGGGCCTATATGGTCCTAATTGGTCATTTAAGGTTTTTTAGGTACTGTTTGGGCCCTTTACAGTCCTGATTGGTGTAGTGTGTGTTTTTAAGGTACGGTTGGAGCCTATATGGTCCTGATTGGTCATTTAAGGTTTTTAGGGTACGGTTTGGGCCTTTATGGTCACACTTAGTCTTTTAAGGTTTTTAAGGTACGGTTTGGGCCTATATGGTCACACTTAGTCTTTTAAGGTTTTTAGGGTACGGTTTGGGCCTTTATGGTCACACTTAGTCTTTTAAGGTTTTTAAGGTACGCTTTGGGCCTATATGGTCACACTTAGTCTTTTAAGGTTTTTAAGGTACGGTTTGGGCCTATATGGTCACACTTAGTCTTTTAAGGTTTTTAAGGTACGCTTTGGGCCTATATGGTCACACTTAGTCTTTTAAGGTTTTTAAGTTACGGTTGGGGCCTATATGCTCCTAATTGGTCATTTAAGGTTTTTTAGGTACTGTTTGGGCCTATACAGTCCTGATTGGTGTAGTGTGTGTTTTTAAGGTACGGTTGGGGCCTATATGGTCACACTTGGTCTTTTAAGGTTTTTAAGGTATGGTTTGGGTCTTGAATGGTCTGATTGATTTGCTTGGTTTATATCACCCCCAGGTGCAAACCCTCTGTGGCAGCAGATTTGTTTGGACTCGTTGGTCAACTTACTGAACATGAACACCCCGAGAAGAAGAGCCAACTAATGGTGAGTGTCATTACTTTAATTTTTCTGTCAATGCGTATAGATACAATTTTGATATTGCTGTAGTCTTGTCACATGATTTTTTTTCCAATCTATATTGTATACCAATGAATTTAACCCATTGTTACTTTGCTTCATGACATTGCTCCAGTGCTGATCATGTATTTCAATGGGCGGGGCAAGTATAAGGTCATTAGGTGGGGCATATAAAGGTCATTATGACATCATAGTTACATAGTTACATAGTAATTAAGGTTGAAAAAAGACTTTCAGTCCATCAAGTTCAACCTGTTAAGATCTCCTCTGATCTGCAATATGCGGATTAGTTATTAATTAAATTATTGATTAATTAATTATTAATAGTATAGTATTGGAGGATGAATAAAGAGTTAGTCCATCAAGTTCAACCTGTTAAGATCTCCTCTGATCTGCAATATGCGGATTAGTTATTAATTAAATTATTGATTAATTAATTATTAATAGTATAGTATTGGAGGATAAATACAATAATGTTGGGAAATAATAATGATTATTTCTCTCGGTGCATAACACCAATTCAAATGTATATAATAAAGGACTAGAGAAATACAAAATAATAAATCTTTATTTATATTATTGGAGACAACGGCGGTTAAAAACTTCTTAAAAATCAAGGGAATGGGGGATAATTCCTTAAAAACATTTAATATTGACTCCCTTATTGTGCACACTAGATCAATCACTGAGAGATGAATACAGTCTTATAATCTCTCCTGTTTTGTCTTTATAGGTGCTTAGTATAAGTCTTTAGCTTGGCTTCCTACCTTTTGTATATAGTTATATCTCAAAGAGATTCTATTAAATATATATATAGAGAGCCGGATTTGAGAATCCTATAGGTAACCAGTCCATACATCAATGTGTGTAGTGCTTTATCATACTCTATTATTTATCCATATAATATACTACAATATTGGTATCTAATCTCATTCACAGGTCTAGATATCGGGGATATCCCCTCTTGATTTTAGTATGGGATATACAACTCATTACCCAAGGGTATATATATATATATCTCTCTTCTTTTTGTGGTCTCTTTAAGTCTTTTTATATTTGCCACTTGGATTAAATATACCACTTTGTGATATATATTTTGTGTATATTTGTACAGTGTATCACCATGGGTTCAGATGTATTTAGTATATCACCATGAGTTAAGATGTCATTTTTATGGCTCTCCTGTGTATTTTTAATACAATTGTAGCATATATATAAGGTATAAAAATATTCCTAGCACTAT
Source organism: Discoglossus pictus (assembly GCA_027410445.1). Taxonomy (NCBI): domain Eukaryota; kingdom Metazoa; phylum Chordata; class Amphibia; order Anura; family Alytidae; genus Discoglossus; species Discoglossus pictus. The sequence goes on from CM050165.1 coordinate 236,602,881, forward strand.
ACTAGGAGGTCAGTATTATCTCCATTAAATTATCTCCGTGTATAGGCTTTCTGTATTGGCTCAGTCCTTATATCCCAAATAGCATTAGTATTTCTATCCCTTTTACAGAGTTTCTTGTTAGGTTGATCTTTGCTAATGGTTAGGACTTGGCATCGGGCCTCTCCCGTATGCCAGAGCTAGAGCACAACATATATTTCTGGTGAGGACTCAATGATCACGGAGCTGCATTCAGCTATACTGGAAGCGCTTGCTAGTTTACAAAATTGGCGTCTGACGTCAGACGCTACCCTGACGTACGTTTCGTCACATGGGTGTGACTTTCTCAAAGGGGGAAGGCGATGTTCTCCACAGTGCCTCCTATTTATAGACGGATCGGTAGTCATGGTTACCCTTTACCTTTTTATGCAAGTGAAGGGGTAACATGTATAAGTTGGTCTGACAAGTCTAGCAAATTATATCTAAAGTCACTTCCTGATTCTTTTTGTCACATATATACTGGGTATCCCTGATAGGGGCCCTCTATATACGTTTCTAAAGTTCATATATTTAGTATTGTTATTAGTCTGCATGAGTTCTCATGCTACAATCTAAACTGTAATAATATTATATCATATATGTAAATAACGATATCATCATGGCTCCAATATTTTAATTGGTATATATTAATGATAAGAAATAGATCATCATTTACTTTTGTATAGGGAATAGATCTCATATTCACCATTGCTATACTCTAAAGGGATGTTTTTAATTGTTATTATGAAATCATGACAGGAACATTTTGGATTCTATCTACATTTTAATCATATTAAAATGAGATTGGTATATATCTCTTAAAGTTTTTATAAGTATATTAGGATAAATATTTCCTTATTACCTTATTGTGCAGAGATATACCTTGCATGTAATTTCTATCCATTCAATAAATTCCTAAATAATATGAGATATATATTGTGTTAATATACTGTGTAATGTAGTTATATAACTACTCTTGTGCTATATTTATATAGCCCTCTGGCTATATGAGTTGTATATAAAAAACAAATCTTGTATCTACATCATCCTTGTGCAATCTTAAAGTGATTAAATAATATTGTTGTGATCAATCTTAGTGAACTACATTATTAGTCATACACTGTACAGTGAAAAATTATTTTCATATAGTATGAAAGTGTCCGAATTGGACATTGCATAGTGTATATAAAAAGTGCTGTTGGTTAAATCATAAATACATTTAATGAATATTTGGTTTGAATGGACTTATGCGTAATGCCTCCTTCACTTATATAAGTTGGAGGTTATGATGTGTCTTTGTATAATATAGAAGAATCCAAGTAATTCTTCTATCATGACCTTTATTTCCATCATATTCTCAGAGTATATTTGTTCCCCTTTTCCTTATAGGAGCTCATAGAAATGCCTTGAAGGAAAACCCTTCATTCAGGCCTTTGGGTGTTTGGGCCTGTAGCTCATATATCCATTTTGATTCTCTTCTAAGTAGTATATCATCTAGGTTCCCTTTCCTTGGGCCCAACTTGGCTGCATCTATAATCAAGAATTTTAGGACAGATGTATCTTTCTGATGTTTTGATTTTACATGACGTGCTATTGGTGTATCATAATCATTTGTAATTGAGCAGATATGTTCTCCTATTCTACGTCTGAATTCTCTGCTCGTTTTACCGACGTAGATTTTCATACAAATGCATTGTACCACATAAATGACCCCTTTAGTTTTACAATTATAGAACTCTTTTATGGGGTATTTTTTGCCTGATGTTGGATGGACAAATTCCTTGCTAGGTTTTATAAATTTACAGTATTTACATCGTCCACATCTGTAGCAGCCAATTAGGGGTTTCAGCCATGTTTTTTCCTTCTGTTTATGTTCTGAGAAATGGCTATGTACAAGAAGATCCCTTAGGTTCGGACTCCGTCTATATGTTATTGAACTTTGTGCGGAGACCTTGGTGTTTAGGTCCTCATCAGCCGTTAGTAAATACCAAAATTTTGAGAAGATGTTTTTAATTTCTCTTGCATTATGTCCATATGTGAGTATACATCGTATAACATCATCTTCTTCGCTAGAGGCCTTCTCTTTCTGTGTTGGTGGTTGTTCCACTTGTATCTTTTGCGTATATTTCTCTTGTGTATTTAGGAGATCTGTTCTTTTCACATTAAGGGCATGTTGATATGCTTTCTTAAGACATTTATTTGGATATCCCCTACTTTTGAAACGTTTCCTAAGTTTGTCGGCCTCTAACTTAAAAGAGATATCATCGCTACAGTTCCTTCGGATACGCAGGTATTGGCCCTTTGGTATCCCTCTTTTTTGAGGTTCATGATGTTGACTTGACCACTCCAATAGACTATTAGAAGCTGTATCTTTTCTATATGTGGTTGTGCTAATGTTTCCCACCTGGTCCTTCATTATTTTTAGATCCAAAAAGGCCAATTCAGTTGAATTGATTTCATATGTAAATTTTAGACCTAGGGTGTTCTTATTCAGGGTATCTATGAAGAGAGACAGTTCTTCTTTTGTTCCAGTCCAGAAGATTATAATATCGTCTATAAATCTTCTCCACATTAATATATTGTCTGTCATATCTTTTCTGGTTTCCTCAAAAATCCATCTTTCTTCCCACCACCCTAGGAATAAGTTTGCATAATTAGGGGCACATGATGTCCCCATTGCTGTGCCCCTAATTTGATGTATCCATCTGTCAGCAAAGATAAAGTAATTTCTGGTTAGTATATACTCTAATAGAGTTAATAGGAAGTTGTTAAATGGTTCCATTTTGGTTCCTTTAGTTCTTAAAAAGAAACCCACAGCCTCAATGCCCTGGGCATGTGGTATTGAGCTATATAGGGCTTCTACATCTATGCTCACAAGCCATGTATTAGTTGGTACTATTATGTCTTCTAATTGTTTTAATATGTCCGTTGTATCCTTAATATATGAGGGAAGGCCTGTAACTAAATCTTTGAGATGGTAGTCCAAGAATTTACTTATATTTTCAGATATATTATTGTTCCCTGATACAATCGGTCTACCAGGTATAGGTGACATCTTTTTATGCACTTTTGGAAGTGCATAGAAAGTCGGGATTGTTGGACTATTTGGTAGTAGGTAATCATATGTATTTTTATTTATTATTCCTTCTATTAGTGCTTTATCAAGCACTAGTTTGAGCTCTTCTATATACATATTTGTAGGATCTGCCCTCAATGTTTCATAAGTTGATTTATCTTTTAAGATCTTCTCACACATTTTTTGGTAGTCCTCATTTGTCATTACTACAATATTTCCCCCTTTGTCAGCTGGTTTTATTTGTATAGTTTTACAATCCTGGAGTTCCTTTAATGCTACATTTTCCTTTTTGCTTAGATTGTATGTAGATTTCTGTTTAGATGTATATAAATTTTCCAGTTCTCTTGTGACTTGTTGTATGAATACACTAATGTTTGGATAGTCCTTAATTTGAGGTGTAAATTTGCTCTTTTTTTTCCATTTTTTGGGGATTCCAAATTCTGATGTAAATACATCATCATTCTCATTTTCCTCTATTAGGGCCATCATATCCATGAATATATCTTGATCTTCTTTATCAATATTTAGATACGCATATTCTTTCATGTTTTTATTTTTATAAAATTTATGTAGTGCCAATTTCCTTCCAAAGAGATTCAAATCTTTTATGTTAGTGAAAAGTTCTACTTTGGATGATGGAACAAAAGAGAGGCCTCTTTTTAGGACAGCTTTGTGTGTTTCATTTAGTGCAAAAGTTGATAAATTTATTATTTGTAAAGAGTCTTCTGGATCAGAGGCATTCGGACTTAATGTGGAGGTCCTTGATATCGATTTGGTCTTATCTGTGTGTTGGTTGCTTTCCTTTTTCCTCTTTGGATATAGTGGCCTCTGTCTAAAAAAGCTTTTTCTTGTCTCTGTTCATGTTCTTGCATTGATCTAGTTCTTAGACCCCTTTGTGTACCATCAGTACTTGATCCCAATCTCATATTTGGGTCTTCAACGTCTTACATATGAAATCAATTCAACTGAATTGGCCTTTTTGGATCTAAAAATAATGAAGGACCAGGTGGGAAACATTAGCACAACCACATATAGAAAAGATACAGCTTCTAATAGTCTATTGGAGTGGTCAAGTCAACATCATGAACCTCAAAAAAGAGGGATACCAAAGGGCCAATACCTGCGTATCCGAAGGAACTGTAGCGATGATATCTCTTTTAAGTTAGAGGCCGACAAACTTAGGAAACGTTTCAAAAGTAGGGGATATCCAAATAAATGTCTTAAGAAAGCATATCAACATGCCCTTAATGTGAAAAGAACAGATCTCCTAAATACACAAGAGAAATATACGCAAAAGATACAAGTGGAACAACCACCAACACAGAAAGAGAAGGCCTCTAGCGAAGAAGATGATGTTATACGATGTATACTCACATATGGACATAATGCAAGAGAAATTAAAAACATCTTCTCAAAATTTTGGTATTTACTAACGGCTGATGAGGACCTAAACACCAAGGTCTCCGCACAAAGTTCAATAACATATAGACGGAGTCCGAACCTAAGGGATCTTCTTGTACATAGCCATTTCTCAGAACATAAACAGAAGGAAAAAACATGGCTGAAACCCCTAATTGGCTGCTACAGATGTGGACGATGTAAATACTGTAAATTTATAAAACCTAGCAAGGAATTTGTCCATCCAACATCAGGCAAAAAATACCCCATAAAAGAGTTCTATAATTGTAAAACTAAAGGGGTCATTTATGTGGTACAATGCATTTGTATGAAAATCTACGTCGGTAAAACGAGCAGAGAATTCAGACGTAGAATAGGAGAACATATCTGCTCAATTACAAATGATTATGATACACCAATAGCACGTCATGTAAAATCAAAACATCAGAAAGATACATCTGTCCTAAAATTCTTGATTATAGATGCAGCCAAGTTGGGCCCAAGGAAAGGGAACCTAGATGATATACTACTTAGAAGAGAATCAAAATGGATATATGAGCTACAGGCCCAAACACCCAAAGGCCTGAATGAAGGGTTTTCCTTCAAGGCATTTCTATGAGCTCCTATAAGGAAAAGGGGAACAAATATACTCTGAGAATATGATGGAAATAAAGGTCATGATAGAAGAATTACTTGGATTCTTCTATATTATATAAAGACACATCATAACCTCCAACTTATATAAGTGAAGGAGGCATTACGCATAAGTCCATTCAAACCAAATATTCATTAAATTTATTTATGATTTAACCAACAGCACTCTTTATATACACTATGCAATGTCCAATTCGGACACTTTCATACTATATGAAAATAATTTTTCACTGTACAGTGTATGACTAATAATGTAGTTCACTAAGATTGATCACAACAATATTATTTAATCACTTTAAGATTGCACAAGGATGATGTAGATACAAGATTTGTTTTTTATATACAACTCATATAGCCAGAGGGCTATATAAATATAGCACAAAAGTAGTTATATAACTACATTACACAGTATATTAACACAATATATATCTCATATTATTTAGGAAATTTATTGAATGGATAGAAATTACATGCAAGGTATATCTCTGCACAATAAGGTAATAAGGAAATATTTATCCTAATATACTTATAAAAACTTTAAGAGATATATACCAATCTCATTTTAATATGATTAAAAGGTAGATAGAATCCAAAATGTTCCTGTCATGATTTCATAATAACAATTAAAAACATCCCTTTAGAGTATAGCAATGGTGAATATGAGATCTATTCCCTATATAAAAGTAAATGATGATCTATTTCTTATCATTAATATATACCAATTAAAATATTGGAGCCATGATGATATCGTTATTTACATATATGATATAATATTATTACAGTTTAGATTGTAGCATGAGAACTCATGCAGACTAATAACAATACTAAATATATGAACTTTAGAAACGTATATAGAGGGCCCCTATCAGGGACACCCAGTATATATGTGACAAAAAGAATCAGGAAGTGACTTTAGATATAATTTGCTAGACTTGTCAGACCAACTTATACATGTTACCCCTTCACTTGCATAAAAAGGTAAAGGGTAACCATGACTACCGATCCGTCTATAAATAGGAGGCACCGTGGAGAACATCGCCTTCCCCCTTTGAGAAAGTCACACCCATGTGACGAAACGTACGTCAGGGTAGCGTCTGACGTCAGACGCCAATTTTGTAAACTAGCAAGCGCTTCCAGTATAGCTGAATGCAGCTCCGTGATCATTGAGTCCTCACCAGAAATATATGTTGTGCTCTAGCTCTGGCATACGGGAGAGCCCGATGCCAAGTCCTAACCATTAGCAAAGATCAACCTAACAAGAAACTCTGTAAAAGGGATAGAAATACTAATGCTATTTGGGATATAAGGACCGAGCCAATACAGAAAGCCTATACACGGAGATAATTTAATGGAGATAATACTGACCTCCTAGTATAGTGCTAGGAATATTTTTATACCTTATATATATGCTACAATTGTACTAAAAATACACAGGAGAGCCATAAAAATGACATCTTAACTCATGGTGATATACTAAATACATCTTAACCCATGGTGATACACTGTACAAATATACACAAAATATATATCACAAAGTGGTATATTTAGTCCAAGTGGCAAATATAAAAAGACTTAAAGAGACCACAAAAAGAAGAGAGATATATATATATATACCCTTGGGTAATGAGTTGTATATCCCATACTAAAATCAAGAGGGGATATCCCCGATATCTAGACCTGTGAATGAGATTAGATACCAATATTGTAGTATATTATATGGATAAATAATAGAGTATGATAAAGCACTACACACATTGATGTATGGACTGGTTACCTATAGGATTCTCAAATCCGGCTCTCTATATATATATTTAATAGAATCTCTTTGAGATATAACTATATACAAAAGGTAGGAAGCCAAGCTAAAGACTTATACTAAGCACCTATAAAGACAAAACAGGAGAGATTATAAGACTGTATTCATCTCTCAGTGATTGATCTAGTGTGCACAATAAGGGAGTCAATATTAAATGTTTTTAAGGAATTATCCCCCATTCCCTTGATTTTTAAGAAGTTTTTAACCGCCGTTGTCTCCAATAATATAAATAAAGATTTATTATTTTGTATTTCTCTAGTCCTTTATTATATAGTATTGGAGGATGAATAAAGAGTTAGTCCATCAAGTTCAACCTTTTTAGATCTCTATTGATCTTTTTAATGTGGACTATTTATTATTATTGTTAAATGACATCAGGGGGAGGAGTTAGAAAAATGGGTGTGGGTTGTGTAAGGGGAGGAGCCAAGGTTTGCCCTGGCGCCCCCCCAACTTGAAAGTTCACCAGCCACCACTGGACAGATACCACATTACATAATAGTGCCACTCACTTTATATCACATCTTTTCCCTCTCTAACTAATGGATAACCTAACCTCTTCCTTCCTATGTACCTCTCACTTCCTTCCTAACCTTGCTATTCCTTATCTAACCTTCCCCAGGTCTCTGTCTCTTCCATTACCTTTAGATTGTAAGTGGTGGGTGTCTAATCTTGTGGGTGCTTTGGGAAAGAGCACTTCTTACAAGACTTGAAGCTCAAAACAGGGCCCTCCATTTTCTGTTTGTCGTCATTATTGTATATTGTATATTTCCTTGTTCTTCTCCCCTGTACAGCGCTACGGAATATGTTGGCTCAATACAAATAAAAGATAATAATAATCATTCAACCCCCTCCCTCATCATCCTCCCTGTGTCTCTTCCCCCCTCCCTCATCATCCTCCTGTGTCTCTTTCCCCCTCCCTCATCATCCTACCCCCTCCCTCATCATCCTCCCCTGTGTCTCTTTGCCCCCTCCCTCATCACCCCCCCCCCCCTCACTTACCCTGCAGCTGCTCCTCTGCACGTCTTCCGGCACCCGGCATATGCTAATGACGTGACGTCATATGCGCGTCACGTCATTAGCATTGGCCGGGTGCCGGAAGATGCATGAAGGAGCCAAGGAGCAGCTGCAAGGTAAGTGGGGGGGGGGGGTGGTGATAAGGGAGGGGGCAAAGAGACACGGCGGGTATGATGAGGGAGGGGGAGGATGATGATGGAGGGGGAAAGAGACACGGGAGGATGATGAGGGAGGGGGAAAGAGACACGGGAGGATGATGAGGGAGGGGGAAAGAGACACGGGAGGATAATGAGGGAGGGGGAGGATGATGAGGGAGGAGGAAAGAGACACGGGAGGATGATGATGGAGGGGGGGAAGAGACACAGGGGAGGATGATGAGGGTGGGGGGAGGATGATGAGGGATGGGGAAAGAGACACGGGAGGAGCATGAGGGAGGGGGAAAGAGACACGGGAGGATGATGAGGGAGGGGGAGGATGATGAGGGAGGATGAAAGAGACACGGGAGGATGATGAGGGAGGGGGAAAGAGACACAAGAGGATGATGATGGAGGGGGAAGAGACACAGGGGAGGAGGATGAGGGAGGGGGTAAAGAGATACAGGGTAGGATGATGAGGGAGGGGGATGTTAAGTTATTTTTTCCCTTTATGGATTAAAACCAAACTCTGCATCAACTATGTAATTTTCCGTGGTAGTTTTGACATGGATCCCCCTCCTGCATGCCACAGTCCAGGTGTTAGTCCCCTTAAAACAACTTTTCCATCACTATTGTGGCCAGAAAGAGTCCCTGTGGGTTTTAAAATCCGCCTGCCCATTGAAGTCTATGGCGGTTTGCCGGGTTCGCGAACATTTGCAGCGGTTCGCGTTTGCGGTTCGCGAACCGAAAATTTTATGTTCGCGACATCACTAATAGTGAAGTGTTGTACAAATGTGATGAACAGGCAAGCTTGATTAGATGGACAAAAAGACTTGGCTCCAAATAAGTTATCATTTGACATTTATGAATGGAAACTCCTTCCCACCATTCAGAGGACACATCTGAAGGAAATCTGAAGATGTCCTTTCTTTTAGAACAGTTTTGGTCTAGTGTCAGTCCTCCAATGTCATTCAATGGCTCAATCATATTGTGTTTTTATTTATGCTTACACAGGAATATCTTGAAGATATGAGGCCTGATTCAACTGCAAGCCTGCAGCTAGCGCAATGTAGGCCATATGCCTTTGAGTGTGTTGCGGGCTCATGTTCGTCTCTGATTCCGAAACTATTTAATTGCTCAAGCCTGCAAGTTACTGTCCCCAAAACTGACTCTTTAAACTATGCACTGATTCATAGCAGGTCAGAGCAGGAACATGATCAATTAAGCAAGACCGTAACCTCCCATTTCGAATCAGCCAATAGAAAATGAGACCATCATTATTACGGCAGTTAAACATGGAGGTTACATGTCAATCAATTAGGTTTGCTGGTTTGATATGAAAATGAATGCCAATACTGTTCTAGTCCATGTGGTTGGCCTGATGTATATTAACTCATTGATACCCATGATTGATATAACCCCGAAATGAAACATAAAATTAAATCTTATATACTGCTGATTTCCGTGCTTCATGTCTTTCATCGCTTTCCCCATTATTTACAGTGCCATATTGTTTTTTATTTGCATTTACAGTGCCACGAATAGGTCTTTAACCCCCTTGCAATTCCTCTCTAGCACTCGTAGGATTTTCTCCTTCATTTACCATTTACGGGTGTGAAAACATTTGCGGGCTTGGGGAATTGGAGCAATTGAATAGCGATTTGCGATTTTATCCATCGTAACTCTCGCAAATGTGAAAGATCAAAGGCTTCTGGAGGCTGTAAGTTACGGGTTTAACCGTTGCAAAGTTTTCAAGGCCGTAACACGCAACCCGTTTGGAGGCCACAAAAAGACGGCAATTGAATAGCAAATTAACTTGTGACCTTACTTATGGGCTACAGTAACTTGAAAAAGCTTAATTGAATTGGGCTAATGGTCTGGCCACATACCTGTTATACTTTTAACATGAGATATCCTAACTCAGACGTACAGTTAAAGAGGCCAAAGAAGACAACATAAGAGGAATACATTGTTATACAATAAACCACTATATGAGTTTTAAATGATTTGAGAATGTGAATTTCATACTCATTTATCCATTATACAACCACATTGACACACTTAAGAACAAAGGTGGCAAAACATAACATGGCAATTAATGGGGATTTCTTTATTCATTATATATGTGTTCTTTGCAAGTATTTAATAGAGAGGATTATGCTCATGCAACAAGAGATTCCTGTATAAAACATGTTTTACTATAATATCTCTATTATTAATACGATTACTGAAAGAATATGCAGATGTTTATTTAAAAAAATACAGTGACATTGTAGTTGCACAATGTATCTCTATATTTGCACACAGACGCACATACATACATACACATATATATATATATATATATATATATATAAAAATGATCTGGGGTAGGGGCTATTATTGGCCAGGGCCATCTTGGGTCCTTGGAAATCTTGGCACCAGCACCCTGATATCTGGCCTCTGTATCAGTCAGGGTCTCTCCATCAGGAATCAGCACTTCCAGGAGTCTCAGTAACCTTCCTGTGGTAGTGACCAGGACAGGTTACCTGCAGGTTGGAGCTAGGTTCAGTATCGCAGCCACCAGTAGCAAAATAAGAGACACACAATTTCTATATGTCTCCAGAAGTGAACTGGTTTATTTTGAAAATTCAACAATATTTATAGCGGTTAGATACAGAAGGGGGCGTACACAATGTAACAATGAGAGGGGGTGTGGCAGATGATTACAGGAGATAACCCCACATGGGGTCTAGCAATACCTTAATAGCTCGCACAGGACAACAATAGGGCTACCTTCTAATACACATCCTGCTGTATCTGTGTCTCAGTGGTCCAGACCTTACATAGAGTACATGGCAGATGTGATTAACTTAATTTGCTAACAATGTACCAGAACAGATAGCAGTACAATAGAGGTATCTGATCACTGCAGACTCAGCACACCCTGTTTTAACCCCATCATGATTACTCAGTCACAATTTAGACATAACACAGAATACAGTAATATTACATTGGGAGTTACATACAGTATACAGGATAAGGCAGGGGCATATGCCATAAGACTACATGAAGCATGGTGGTACACTATGGCCCTATATCTTAGGGTGATTCACCCCACCACAGTCTGTCCTCTGTGGTGGCTCAATGGACCAGGATCCAGGCCCTGGAAAGGGGTCAGTGACAATATATATATATATATATATATATATATATATATATATATATATATATATATATATATATTCTACAATCATTCCTGAGGGACCCAATTAATGGAAAGTTTACACAAGAAAGCCCAGTTCATATAGACATTTTCAGCTATAGAAACAGTATTTCTAGCCTAACTTGAAATTTACCATTCAGTAAGCTTAAAAGGGAACCAGCTTGAGATGGATGCTTCTGATGCATTTTTTGCTAGCATAAGTGTTTCAGAGAAAGTATTTTATTATACAATGGGGAAGTCTTGCAGTGATGTTACCCTAGGAGGTGTTACAGGTTCTACTAATTTTCTTGATAACACATAGTCAGGCATGTCATCACATTTTCTACTGAGAAAACAGTAGCTGTGGTTTATTTTTTGGTCATGCAATTTATAAAACAGAGAGCCAGAATCATCAGAGGGCAAGAGCTTTTTCAAAAAATCCTTAGAGAATATACTAGGTGTTCATACAAAAGCAAGTACACAAATACTGTTAAACAAGATAAAAGCTTTATGAATCTCCAATCTCACAGGCTCATCAGGCAGTCTGTTGATGTAATATAAAAAAACACACACAGGTATGTGTTCCTGTAAACAAGGTGAGAGATGGAATCAAGAGTTTAATATATGAGAATGAAATAAGAGGAAATCTGAAAGCAGCAGTGTGACTAGATACAGAGCAATGTGAAGTAGAAAGAGGATAAATAGATGTATCATCCACAAAGATATACTATGTGATGGAGGTATGCAAGAGACTATAACAACAAACGCACCCAGCAAGGGGATATAATAACCACCACCTTTCACTAGCACAACTTTGTCCATGATATTATTTGTGCACCTCAAATATATATTTTACTGTTCCTGCAAAACTGGGTTTGTGGGACTAACAGTTTGGTCATGTAGAGGGGTAGAAAAAAAAATGGAAAAGGGTTCCTTTTTTAATATTGCTGCTAAAATAACTGAGCTATGAGTAGAAAGAGTTAAGGGTTTTAAGCTGCATTGCCAGAATACATAATTAGATGGACTCCAATAGTGTATTGGTTAAACTTTCTTGTCAAGGAGATCCACAGAGACCCCCATGGCTAACGTTAGTCATCCCATGGGTGTCCTCAGAGATCCCCATGGGGTTAATCGGCTCCACATATTTAACAAGGCACAGGAGCTTAATGGCCCCTCTCAGGCATAGCGGGAGTCCCGGAGGTCTCTCTGGGCCCTGCAGGCCATATTGGGGGTCTCCGATGGCCACCCGGACCTTGCAGGGGTTCTCCCTGGGCACCCTGAGCTTAGCTGGGTATCTCCCTTTGCCCTGTGGGCCTAGCTGGGGGTCACTCTGGGCTCTTTATGGGTCTTCTGAACCTAGTAAGGAAGCCTTATGGTCTCAGTGAGCTTATTATGGGTCTCTTGTGTCAAGATGGGCCCCGCAGCTCGAATGTGAATACTCAGGGATTTTAATAGGTTCTGCGGGCCCAGTGATTTTAAAGGAGACTCTTGTGGATTAGGAAGTGCCGGTGGCTGTGGGAGAGGGGTCTGGGTGGAGCTGCTTTGGGAAGGGGTCTTTTGCAAGTGGCGCCCAAATGTTTGCAAAAGGTCCTCCGAAACTGACTGTAAATACTATTGAATAAGCTCTGTAGGATCATATAAGGACAGAAAATGCTTGCCACCATAGTGAATACACCTAATTCAAGGGCAATCAGTGTACCCCAAGAAGTTCATACTTCAGGCACACAGTCTTTAAAAGTTGTTACAGTGAAATAAAAGCAGATACACACACATGATTTATATTAAATGTGTTACCTCACACTCTATGTAAATAATATGCATTAAAGAGGAAATAATTGGATCCAAGAATAGCAGGCCTTCTGTCTTCTATCCGTGCATATGTAATGGCAGCATGCCCCCATCTGCCCCTCCCCATGTATCTGAAGAGGGCAGGGTTATGCAGCTTTACATATTACATGCTAGTGAGGCTATTTGTTCTCACAGTCCTATCTATTATATATATCAATTGTGCAGTTAAAGGTTTACAGCACTAAAATGCATGCAACGACAAATATATGACTATTTTTCTCTATTCTCTAAAAAGATTAAATTAATTGTATAATTTATTTAAAAAAAATAACGTGTTAAAAAAACCTTCTAGTGGTACTGTATATATTGGTATGTTATGTTATACAGGTAAAACCTCTTTGTGTTGTTCCAGTCAGTGCTATGAGGGAGTGAATGAAAAAAAATAATAATACATAAAATAATAATAATAATCTACTGTAGCATAGGGATATTAGATGATCCGTTAGCTTCAAATTATATATTTCTTCCTTGTTCTGAACTTTTCTTTTTCTCTGAATGCTTTATCACCTATAGTTGCTTTTTCCTTTTAGTATACCTTATAATTATATTTTCCCTCTCAGACCTGGTCTTTATTTATTTCTTTTTTTTATGAGTACAACTTTTAAGGGTTTAAATAAATATTTTACTTATATATTCACCACATGCATTTTTTTTTGCTTGTTTGCTCTTTCCGATTTTATTCTAGCTACGGAAAATAATCATTATGCACATACTTGGAAGCTTTCCAACTGAGCTCTTAAGACACTGGGAAATATGAAATATTATTTACCCATATTTTATTATATATATATGTTTTTAACATATGCAGTATTTTAAAATGTGTAGTTTGTTCTGAGGAGCAAAGTGATAGTGTAGTTCTGCAGCTTAAATACAATAAGAGTAAAGCACCGGAAAGGATGCAATTCACAAAATTCCCATGAGGAAAACTCTCAGTGTAATCATCAGAATATGTGATGATTGTATGCAAACAATGCCAAACCATAAGAATATTATCTACAGGCAAATGTTCTTACAAAAAAATACTTAAATGAAAATATATCATATGTACTTGGAGACAGTTAGGCTCTGGTGAAATCACATATTATAATTGTCAAACTGCGAGTTGTAGTCACGCTAAGCGAGCTCGCAGAACTGCGTCCCTTACAAAGCGAGGGACGCAGACCGGGCCGCAAATACGGACCTCGCGAAGCGAGTGCCGTATTTGTGGAGGTGGTGGCTCCCACGTCATCTGCAATGAGCTGAAGGCTCATTGCAGGCCGCAAATGTGGACCCTCGCAAAAACACCAAAAACACTGAAAAATAAAAATAAAAAACTTTAAAAAAAACACACACAGCACAGGGGGACAGCCAGGACGTCTGGGAGTGAGGTTGCACGCAAATTAAATTTGAATTTAAGGAGTTTTGGACCTTGAAAATCAGCTATGCAGGAAAAAAAATGAAAACGAGGGTACACGACCCCGAAGCGTGCAAAACACCACCAAGGTCGTACGACTTTTACAAACAACAATTACAAGGTCTTCCAAAAAAAAGACCCACGGGAAGTTAACTGACAAACTGCACACATCGAAAAACACGAAAAGCACAACAACAAAAAGATACAACGTAAAACAAACATCACACACAGCACAGGGGGACAGTCAGGACATCTGGGAGTGAGGTTGCACGCCAATGTAAGTCGCATTTAAGCAGTTTCGTCACTTGAAAATCGGCTAAGCGAGAAAAAAAATGGCGGACCAAAAAAATGAAAATGAGGCTAAAGGAGATACAGCCGTGAAAATCACCGCCAGGCACATACAAGTTACACAGGAATGTAGAAGATACACAATATACCATTACAACGGATGGAAAATGCTCACGAGCCAAGCAACACATAGAAAAAAGCTGCCATTTTACAACATTAACTTACAACTAATAACATTAGGATTGTAAAATGCTGCTTTACCCGCCTAAACAAATGGTTTGGCCTTGCGCACGCAGCCTATTTACACTGCACACTTGGCACATTGCTGACACTTTCTCCTCAGCTGACCAACAGTCCAACTGTTATCTCTTCAGGATATTGCTTGGCTTAGGGCCGGCAAGGGTGTAGGGGGTTAGGGGCTTAGGGAGTACATCGGGAAGCGAGTGCGCCCAGTACCAAGAGGCTTCCCGTTCCCCAATGTGCACATAACAGGATAGATCCCAAACTTTTCTATGGCATAGAATGGTTTGATTTATATGGAAATATTCAAAAAATATTTACCAAATGTGAGGTTTCCTAGTTTCAGTAGTAAAATGTTTTTTCAAATAACCCAGATTTACAAGTTGTTGTCAAAAGCCATTCAAAAAATGTTTTCACATGTGTCACATTTAAAAATGGCAAGTATCAAGTCTTTAAGGTAACAATAAAGCCAGGAGGGCACGTCTTATTGATTCTACTCCATTAAGGTCATGCTTATCTGTTATAATAACAATTCTACTCCATTAAGGTCATGCTTATCTGTTATAATAACATGTCCTGGTTATCAGTCAAAGCAGGATATATTAATAGCTATTTGTGAGAGGCAGTGGTGAAAAGCAACATATAATCAAGCTACAAAACTAAAGTACAGCCAAAATGTTTCCCTTTTACTGACAACTGATTAATGTGTAGCCTCTGGTGCTGTGAGGGACATTCAGCACATGTGGAAAGTTTTCTGAGTGAGATGTAACATTGCACTGGAATCCTCTCTCACTCCTCCCTCCTGCTGTCCCTGTCTGTCTCTCCTCCTCCTCCTCCTCCCCCAATGTCTCCAGTAGTCAGTGAGAGCTCTGCTAGGAAGGGCAGTGTGTGCGGCTCCACTGCTGCCTCCTCTCCTTTTCATGCCTATTTTAGTCACTGAGCAGCTTCTCCTGTCACTGACAAACTTTCCCGGGACTCAGGGGGAGCCAGCCCGGACTGCAGAGCCAGGTAAGGGGCAGGAGATCAGGCAAGGACTGGGGAGGAGAGGCATGGGGTCTGGGCACTGACAGGTCAGGACACTCCATACTGGGCTAAACTTGGGGTGTGAGGTGATGCAGACTGCCAGATCTACTAGACCTGCACATGACACTGAGAGCAGTGCAAGAAGTGGCTGCTGCACATGACACTGGGAGCAGTACAAGAAGTGGGTGCTGCACATGACACTGGGAGCAGTACAAGAAGTGGGCGCTGCACATGACACTGGGAGCAGTACAAGAAGTGGGCGCTGCTCATGACACTGGGAGCACTAGGAGAAGTGGGTGTTGCACATGACACTGGGAGCACTAGGAGAAGTGGGTGCTGCACATGACACTGGGAGCACTAGGAGAAGTGGGTGTTGCACATGACACTGGGAGCAGTACAAGAAGTGGGTGCTGCTCATGACACTGGCAGAACTACAAGAGGTGGGTGCTGTAGATGATACTGGGAGCAGTTCTAGGATAAGTGGGTGCTGCATATGACACTGGGAGTACTTGGATAAGTGGGTGCTGCACATGACACTGGGAGTACTTGGATAAGTGGGTGCTGCACATGACACTGGGAGTACTTGGATAAGTGGGTGCTGCACATGACACTCGGAGTACTTGGATAAGTGGGTGCTCCACATGACACTGGGAGTACTAGGAGTAGTGGGTCCTGCACATGCACTGACAACTACAAGAGGTGGGTGCTGCACATGACCCTGAGAGTACTAGGAGAAGTGGGTGCTGCACATGACACTGGGAGTACTAGGAGAAGTGGGTGCTGCACATGACACTGACAGCACTACAAGAGGTGACTGCTGCACATGTCACTGACAGCACTACAAGAGGTGACTGCTACACATGTCACTGGCAGCACTGCAAGAGGTGACTGCTGCACATGTCACTGGCAGCACTGCAAGAGGTGACTGCTGCACATGTCACTGGCAGCACTGCAAGAGGTGACTGCTGCACATGTCACTGGCAGCACTGCAAGAGGTGACTGCTGCACATGTCACTGGCAGCACTGCAAGAGGTGACTGCTGCACATGACACTGGCAGCACTGCAAGAGGTGGCTGCTGCACATGACACTGGCAGCACTGCAAGAGGTGGCTGCTGCACATGACACTGGCGGCACTGCAAGAGGTGGCTGCTGCACATGACACTGGGAACAGTGTATTTTAAACACAAAAGTTTGACAGTGTATGTCAAACCACTAAAAGAGATATGTACTGTAAAATAAACAAAATCAGATAAAGAGGGTAGGCTGAAATGAAAGCGGGTGGGGGGATAGCGAGCAGAGTACACCATCCACAGCCCACTGGGAGATAAACTCTTCCATCCTCCCAGTGGACAAGGCCAGGTGGTACTCTGCCCGGATACCAGGCCCGGAACATGGCCTCAGGGGCACTGGGAACAGTATTAGGGCTGGCTGCTGCATATGACACTGACAGCACTAGAAGAGGTGGCTGCTGCACATGACACTGACAGCCCACTTGCAGTTTTGATGCTGGCGCTGAGTGGCGTATTCTTAACACACAAGGTCCAAGGTGACTGCTGCACATGTTGCTGGCAGCACTAGGAAAGGTGGCAGCTGCACAGAACACTGAAAGCACTAGACAGTGGTTGCTGTTAGTTGTGTGTTACGGCAGGGATAGTAGTATTCATCTGCTGAAATGTAATTAGATCATGGAAATAAACCATAGTTCCTAACACATCTGCTATTGATGTAAATCCCCGGAGGTTGTGTACATCCCTGATGTGACTACTGCTAATGGTGTAGCTCCTAGCTCGGGGATTCCCTGCTGTACACAGATACATCATCACTGCCCCCGATTGTCCACATACTCTGACATTATTCTCACTGTCCAGCCTGCTAGTTAGAGCTGATCTGCAGTTGTAGGTCACACTAACAAGTGCCTCAGTACAATGGGAGGGGAGAGCACAAATCCCATAGTTGTCAGTAACCTGAGAGGGTTTTGCATTTGCTGAATATTTCATGAGATGTGGTAAAGCGGAGTATCTGCAAACTTTATTCTCACTATTCCGCACTGAAGAAAATTGTGGAGATGATCAGGAAAAATTATTACACAGCAACTGATAAGATATGTATCATGTAAACCAAATAATATTGATAGTGATGAGGATTTATCTATCACCATTCAAATAAATTGTTAAATAGTAACCACAAATTTATTTTATAAAGTTGTTTTTTTTAAATATGTAGAAACAGCTTTATAACCTTGTTCTTAGTGTTAGTTGTTGTTCAGTCCTTCAGTCGTGTTCGATTCTTGGTAACTTTATGGACACAGCCCGCCAGGCACATTTGTGTCTGGTTGTGCTTATCCATATGATTTTCTTGGCAGAGACACTGGAGTCGGTTGCCAGTTCCTTCTCCAGTGGACCACAATTTTGTCTGACCTCTCTGCTATGACCCTCCCATCTTGGGTGACCCTACATGGTATAGCTCACAGCTTCACTGAGGTATGCAAGCCCCTTCACCATGACAAGGTAGTGATCCAGAAGGGGTAGTGTTAGTGATAAGCAGAAGGCAAAATGATCCTTAACTACAAGCTAAAATATTCTAAGAAATAAATTGCACCATTTCTTTGCTTTACATTTAATGTTTGTTTTCATCATTCATTATACAGTCCCTTTAACACTGTAAATGTTACTCCTTTTAATATATTTTCATGCTCATAAAGCAAAACACTTCATATTTAGAAGTCTACTTGACATTATAATAGTTTAATAACGGAAAACTTGCCAGGAAAAGTTCAATCGTCTCGAACATTACCTGATCGATGTTATCACATACCAGTAGTTTTTAGTGTAGTGCAACAAGCAATTTATGCACATTGTTAATAGTTTAATCATTAAAATGTGAATAATTTGGAAACATGAATCTGTTATGCAAATACATTAATGCGTTTGTAAAACTAGAGCAGTAGCTTAAAGGTCTGATAGAAATATACGAGGGTATTATGTTCAATAAGGATTTTATAACAGTGTATTACAATGATACAATATCATTTCTTTATAAAAGTAAAGGATTTTGGTTAATGATGTGAAAAGTCTGCTGACGTTAAAATTGGGGCAGTTTAATAATTCAATTGCAAGAATGTTTTACACTTTACTCTAGTATATTTGTATGTTAGGTTGTATCCAATCATGACTTTGTAACTACTATACAATGCTTCTCACTTTACAACATCACATTAGACCTGTAACACGCAGCTTCCACGACAACTGCTTTTTTTTACTGGAATGGATGGGCATTAAATACTAAATCACATTCTAGGCCTGTAAACTTCCATTCTTGCACTTGGTATACTATAATCAGGGATTTTGATATATTGGTGACTGATAGCATATTGCTTACTAAAGCCATTCACTTCAAACTACTGTTAGACTTCTTCCCTCTCGCATTTAATTGATAAAAAAAAAACATTCTAACTTTGCACTCATTCACACCCTAATCAGCTTTTACTTCCTCCTTTGCTATTCCTTATCTGCTCTTCCCCAGGCTTTTGCCTCTTCCATTCCCTTTAGATTCTAAGTAGCGAGTTTCTAATCTTGTAGGGTGCTTTGGGGAAAAGCACTTTCTGCAAATATTTTAAGCTCAAAACAGGGCTCTCCATCTTCTACAGTCTGTTAATATTATATTTTTCCTTGTTCTTATCCCCTGTACAGTGCTACGGAATATGTTGGAGCGTTACAAATAAGAGATAATAATAATAATAATTTGCTGACAAACTGTAATAAACCTTTTCAATAGAGAAACATGAAGACTGAAGTTTGACAATTTGCCAATAATGATATCAGATACTTTCATGACTCTGCAAACTTGTCTATGGGCATTCTTCCATAAATTGTAGCCTATGTCATTAACATATCCACTCCTGCTTTTATTATATGACTAGCGAATTGCCCGTCAAAAAATGACGGCAATGAAATTGTAAGGTAGCTAATGCTGTTCAGTGTGTAATAATGAAATATATAATACATGAATAAATGAATATACTTTACCTATTTTAAAGCATTGTGTGGAAGAGCTGTGAATGTGTTTTGATGTTGCTGCAGCATTAGTGGTGTGGAGCTGCTGTGTAAGCGTGCTGAATGTGTGCAGTATAACACTGTGCGTGCGCGAGCCCAAACCGTTGTCGTGTACTTCCGCATTGGCGTAAAATGGCGATTAATGTGTGGTATACGTCTGTATCGGAATATCCGTAGGTGTTTTGTGGTGTTTTGCGAGTTTCTTGTGGTGTTTTGCGAGTTTAGAGTGCTGTAGCCTCGTTTTCGTTTTGTTCGGCGGCCATTTTTTCTCTCGCTTCAAATTTTTTTTAGTCTCTAAACTGTTTTATTTGGAGTCAAATCGAGGTGTAAGTTGTATTTTTGAGGTGCTGGGTGCTCCCTCTTGGTGTAGGTAAGTTTTTTTATGTATGTGGTGTGTGTATGTATTGTGTTTTACATTTTGTAATGTTCGCGAGTTGCGTCCGAGTGTTGCGAGTCCGTAATGTGTGTGAACGTGTGTCGTATGTTGTTTGCGAGTGTCGTAATGTGTGTGTCGTACTGTTTGGGTTGCGACGTGAAGTTTGCGAGGGTCGCAGTTGCTGGCAAGGAGCGCCTTTGGCGCTCCATGCCAGCAACTGAGACCATCGGGCAGTGCCCTCGCTTTGCGAGGGCCTCGGCTCGCTGTGCGAGCCGCGGCCCTCGCTTTGCGAGGGCCGCGGGCTCGCTACGCGAGCCCGCAGCGTTAGCAACAACTCGTACGCTCACAACTATATATGTGATAATAAGTAATAAAGTTTTTTATGAAAATAAGAAAATAAAGTGTGCTGCCATATGTCTGGGCCTTTAGACGTCACGCAGTACGAATGGACTAATGTTTATTTGCATAATAAAACAGCAAAAGTACTCTTTTGTAGCCATAGTTTTCTGTAGAATTATAATTAGGAAAATACTATTAAAAATAGCAACAATATAACCATGTTGCGATTAATTATTACTGATATTGATAGCTGCGTTATTGAAAACAGACATTGAGTTAATGTTCCACTTATCAATTTAAATTAAAGGGGTATCCAATAAATATATTAGTAAGTGTAAAGTATTTTGCTCAAACCATTTTCCAGTCACTGTTGCTGTATAATTAGATGTTGATTAAAAGGCTATAAATACAATCATAGATGTAACTGTTTTTACGCTTCAAGACTTTCAAACTCTCTCATACAATGCTGTGGGTCTGCTCCATGTGCCCATTCATTTGTGCCCACGGGGAGTCCCTTTCTGTTTCTCAGGGTTGTTCAGCGGGACCATTTCTGAAGTGATGCTTGTCTAATGCACTGCTGATGATGTTGTGCAGTCCTGCTGCTTCTAAGGGATGAGTTGATTGAGCCTGTGTCCAACGCCTTGCAAAGGCTGAATGCACTGGGCGTGCAATGGAGCGCAGTAGCACTTGAACAAGCCTCGAGACTGACATGACCTCCAAAATGACACTAATGACTTTAGAAGGGACTACACTGATTGCTGTGTATACAACTACAAAACTATCCTCATTAGTAATGCAGGTCCATATGGGAGCGTTTGATGGACATTACATGATTACTAAGTTTTGTAACAAAGCATTTTTGTCACAAAATCCCATTTACTTTCTACAATACTTGTTATAAAGTTTATTGTTTAAAGCATGAAAAGTCATTAGGCCGACTAGGTCCCAATCTACTGATGTACAAAAGCGCATTCTCCATTTTGGAGAATAAAAACTGATAACAAACATCATTGCCTTAAATGTAAAGAAGAAAATAAGTAGCTTACATCCTCCAGTAACATACTGCAGAAATATTGAGGTATGGCACATCTGTGTTATTAAAATGTATCCATGTTGTCCAACTGGCAGCCTGTAGCATGCCAGCTGATTTCTGTGGCTCACTGACTGCCAGAGAGAATTTCCTCACAAACTTAATATTACTAAACTAAAACACTTGGGACTGTTTAAATACTTGGGATATCATGTATACATTTCCAAATGTTTAGTTTTTTCATGCAAAATATATAAATATATTAATTTATATATTTACATGTACAATATTTTTAATTACTATTTAAATTTGGCCCGCTAGCTCAGTAGCCAATATAAATCCAGCCCACCAGGACACAGGTCGATAAAAAAAAAAAAACATGTCTTGGCATTTCCTTTCTGCTAACTGCTCTCTCTCCCTCTCTCTCTCTCTCTCTCCCTCTCCCTCTCTCCCTGTTCTATTGGTCCCTCATACCGTATTTTTATTGTTTTTTCTTTTTAGCCCAAATTTTACCTGCATCCTGGTTTCAGAAGGCCTCACTGGTTACTCTGAATTCTGGGAGTTCCATACACACCATCAGCCCAAATTTTACCTGCATCCTGGTTTCAGAAGGCCTCACTGGTTACTCTGAATTCTGGGAGTCCCATACACACCATCAGGTATGGAGAAGACCTTGAAAGCTGCATCTTCCCAGGAGCCAATATCGTTTATTAATATTTCTACTATATGCTTGTTATTATATATGATGACATAGAATTATGTCTAACAACATTAGTTCAAACTCTTACAAATGTTTTATTTATCTTGCCTGGCTTTCCTCCCCCTTCCCCCTTTTATGGCCTGTATAATTTGCCTAGATCTCCTCCTTTCCACATGTCTTGGCATTTCCTTTCTGGTAACTTCCCTCTCCCTCTCCCCTCATACTTGTATTGTTTTTTCTTTTTAGCCCAAATTCTACCTGGTTTCAGAAGGCCTCACTGGTTACTCTGAATTCTGTCCTCCCTCCCACCCCATTTCTGATTACATTTATAGTGGAATGGGAATCACCTGACTTTCCTACTTGCATATATTATCTCACCACTAGGGGCAGACAAAATATTAAATGCTAGAGCCCTCACCTCTGTTCCTTCTCTATCCCTCTAAATGAAAAACCTTTCTAACTTTCACTTCTCTTCTGACCCTTTTTATTCCTTATCTGTTTAATCTTTCCCTGATTTCTGCCCCTTCCATTATCTTTAGATTGTAAGTGGCGAGTTTTCAGTCTTCTAGGATGCTTTTGGAAAAAGCACTTTCTGCAAAGATTCTAAGCTCAAAACAGGGTCCTTCATTTTTAGAAGGTTGTTAATGCTGTATTTTTCCTTGTTTTTATCCCCTGTATTGCGCTACGGAATATGTTGGCGTGTTACAAATAAAAGTTAATAATAATTTAAAAAAAAATGTAAGAAGTAAGGGCAGCACATACATATATTATTTATTCTTCCTGAAGCTTCCAAGTATTTAAATGTTGACATTTATCAAAGACTAGTGATTTTTAGGGAAAGAAGCATATTGGGTATTTTAGAATTCTCTAGGGCCTGTGCTTTTAGATAATATATACTGTTATAGGACTATGTTGGTGTACGGGGATGGACTAACCTTTTTGGGCATGGGGTGTGTATACTGTGCTACTGTGCTTATCAAGTCAAGAAAAGCCTTTAAACTTGCCTTGGACAGTAATCAATGTATTGCTGTATAAATGTATTTTCAGATTGCTGAGGAAATCCAGGGCTTTTTGTTATTAACTAAAGTTTCATTGACTATTGGTTTTAGTAAAAGTGCAAATTACCAGAAAAAAAGATACATGTTTATTTTTTACTTAATTATTAGCTTTATTATTATCATTATTATTATTATTATTATTATTATTGTTGTTATTATTATTTTTCTTTCATGTTTCACATAAAACTAAAGTAGCAGTAGGTAGCTGAACATCTACTGAAATAAACAAATTATAATTTTCTTTTGTAAATACAGAAACTGTGTCTAAACCGAGGCAAATCAAAATGTTGCAGATTTATTTGATTGCGTGGATCGGGAAATTGTTCTGAACTCTACGGCACTGAAAGGGTTAATGCTGATTTTTTAAATATAGTGCTTGATAGACAATCTGAAACTTTGATGTGCTTTTAAAAAGGATTGGCTCTGTCCCTTTAAGAAATAGGGACCATAGAAGTTAATTTGTCTTAGGTGATAAACTACAAATGTGACTCATTTACCATTTAGTAAAATGTGTCCTGATTCTATAAATGCATATTCTACTAGCTAGTATATGATGTATATGATTATTTGAATTTAGTTTGTTAAAATATATATAATGTGAATCTGATAGAAAGTACATTTTGTGCTGGAGATGTGAAAAGTAATAAAAATGAATGCTGACTTTTGCATAATAAAACAGATGCATATTTTTTCCGCTTAGTGCATCTCAGATATAACATGACAATAATTAATTGCCTTGAAGGAAACATCATTTCACGATGACTCACATTTTCCACAGCAGTAAGATAGTGTGGATTACTTTCACGTTGGTTTTTTTTCTGACGTGCTCTTTATTTGTTCTTGAGGGTATTCCTTTACACACAGCTGGGTTATAAGAAATTCCATACTTCAAAAGGATCAGATTAGAATGACAAAATTATACATCACTGGCAACCGAAAATACATAAAGCTTTGCAATATGTGTCTGTAGCTTTATTTTCTTAAATTTACCTAATTATCTAATTTCTATAGAAAACAGAGTATGGAAGAACCATGCAAAATAAATAAGGATCTCCAGAACTGTATGTATAGTGTGAGTTGTGCAGGCTGCTAAAGTCTAGAAAAAAACAAAACTGCTATGTACTTTTATTCTTTATGTTGTGTTTCTGTTTGCTTTATCAGCTTAGTTTTTATAAGATATAATATGCTTTGTTTATAGGATTGATTTTAGGGAAGGTATTTCCAGGATTCTGAGTGTATACCATGCCTGAGTGTGCTCCTGCCAAAACTTATTAAAACTATACATCTATAATTTCATTTCTGGCTCTTAAAGGGCCACTTAATTCAGCACAACGTGCACCACATCACAGTAAAGAAGATATATTTTTTGAATTTTTGAAATAAGTACATTTTTAAAATAAAATTAAATCTGTTTACATGTATAACAGACTGCCCACATGCTGCTGCATTTCTGCAGCTAATCAGGTTGCAGGAGTGTGTACCCCATTCAAGTCAATGGTAAGTTTTTTTCTTATGGCAGAAAATTCAGGTTTCTATTATCTTGTCTTGGAATTTGAGCAATGCAGACGAGTGCTCCGCTCTCCTGCAGGTCAGTGCAGTGATGAAAACAAACTAAAAAAACAAAATCTATTTGTGCAGGTTTGGTATGCTGGACAACAGGACAGCTGTGGGTTACCTGGTCAGTGCAGTTTAACTTGAGTCCAACGGATGCTGTTTTATCAATCATAGCCTTCACCATAGAAACTCGCACAATGTATGATACACTCCACAATCTTATTACTCATGCAACAGCTGGTGGGCAGAATATTCTAGTATGTAAACAGAGAATGAAAACAACAAAGTAATAGGTGGCTCAGGGGTGAACAAGAAGGACTGGGTATAATGGGGTGCTACTTGGGATAACAATTTATTACAATAGAAACAAAGAAAGCAGGATATCCCTTTTGCATAGAGCACACCCTGGGCCTAATTACAATATAGAGAGTAATATATGTTAAAACTTAACATTTAATAATATGATTAAAATCTAAAGTTAAAATCTTGATATTTGTACGTAACGTGGGATTGGATAAGGGGTGGAAAAGACTCAATGTGCTGCTGTATCCATTGTATAAATAATCCCTTAAGACCACTAGGGAATTGTGATCCAGTTATAAAGTGCTAAGTGCTCTTGAACAATTGTGAGTTAATGTCTTGAAAAAGTATATATTGCACAAAAATTTTAAGTGAATAGTGCTAAGTGCAAGTGATGACTGTGCTGAATCAAATAATCATAAATTGAATAAATATTAAGTGCTCAGTATTGAATATAGTGGATATAAAATATATAATATCCACACAATGCCCAGAATGAGGTTTGTCAATGTTCAATATTAAAAGTGGAATATAGGAGTCTCGTGGGATAACAACAAATAGTAATGATAATTGCACAAGGTCTTGGAGCTATAAAAAACACTCTTAATGCCAATTGATAGGAGCTAATATTTGGAAAAAGACTTAAGACTCCTACTTCCTCAATATATTGAGTGCAATACTCTTAATTCAAATGGAAGGGAGGAGAACTTGTTGCGTCTGATGGAGTCTAATGGACGGGCTTTGAGCCCATACAGAGACAGAGAAAATTAGGGCTCCCTATTCCGCAAACGCTGCCTATGCGCCTATTAGTGACGTCATAGGTCAGCGTCGCGGCATTACGTAACGTACCACCCAACGTACGTTTCTCAACTATTTTATCACGTTTCTCAACTGATGAAATAGTAGGCAACGTACAACCTGACGTACGTTTCTCAAACGCCGCAACGCTGACCTATGACGTCAGTACTAGGCGCATAGGCAGCGTTTGCGGAATAGGGAGCCCTAATTTTCTCTGTCTCTGTATGGGCTCAAAGCCCGTCCATTAGACTCCATCAGACGCAACAAGTTCTCCTCCCTTCCATTTGAATTAAGAGTATTGCACTCAATATATTGAGGAAGTAGGAGTCTTAAGTCTTTTTCCAAATACTAGTTCCTATCAATTGGCACTAAGAGTGGTTTTTATAGCTCTAAGACCTTGTGCAATTATCATTACTATTTGTTGTTATCCCACAAGACTCCTATATTCCACACTTAATATTGAACATTGACAAACCTCATTCTGGGCATTGTGTGGATATTATATATTTTATATCCATTATATTCAATACTGAGCACTTAATATTTATTCAATTTATGATTATGTGATTCAGCACAGTCATCACTTGCACGTAGCAATATTCACTTCTTATATTACTCTCTATATTGTAATTAGGCCCTGGGTATGCTCTATGCAAAAGGGATATCCTGCTTTCTTTGTTCCTATGTAAACCGAGACTTTAAGAAGATGTTTTAGCTTCTGTTAGTGTGATTAGAAATAATGATAATTTTAACATACTTGTGCTTTTTCACACCATGAAGATCACGTACAGTGAGGCAAATAGCCCTTTAATGTTTTTTCTATATTCATACACATTTTCATGGCTCCTATAAATAGTTTGATTGACTCTCACATAGTCTGACTTTATTTTTGACATGCTAGGTGAAAACAAAAAATGAAGGGTTCAAAGGATGAAATTACATAGTTGTCTTAGATACATTATTTGGTATAAATACATGTTTAAAGTGGTGATTTGTGTACATATTTAATGGATTTTGCCAAATCAAGTAGTGAGTCACATGTGATATAAATATAGTGTGTGTATTCTGAAAGAATGGTGATAAGTAATCAGGGAAGGCACAACTGCTTGAAAATATTTTCCCTTTGCTTACTAGTTCATAGTAATCAGGCTGCTTCTCTGAGGCCCTCTTGTGTTCCCAGAAACAAATGCCAACTTAGATTCTTCCTACTGTTTTTTAGACATACTTGGGCTTAAAAAGACATGCAACTCAACACAATGTTCAGAAGCAGGTTGAGGCATGAAAATCACAAAAGAAAGTTGTGCATTTTTTTTAAAAATAATTAAGAATTTACTATTGACGTTCTGTTTAGTTATTGATTGTATAGCCATTGCAAGAAACTGCATAGACAAGGAAGTTCAAGCTATGGCTGTTATATTGCTTATATATTAGCTTTATTGATTCTATGCTCACTCCTTATCATGCCATAACTCCCAACAGTCCATCTTTGTTGGGTGTTGTCCTACCTTCCCTTGTGTTCAAGACTGGCCAGGTTACTCCGTTGCTCTTCGGTTCTTCTTCGGTTCTCCAATATTTCTGAAGCATGAGACCACAAATGTGTCTCTTCACAAATATATATGTTTTTAGAGCTGTATTCACATCTTATATATCTGTAATATTAGTACACTTTGTTCAAGCTGCTAAAATCATTAGTGACGTGCAATATCATTAGTAAACAATGGGTCTGCTTTCAAAACATATTTGTCCCTCTTTGGCCACCTGAAATGCTTGGCAGTTTGTAATGCAGAGAAGGCTGACTGGAAACAGTAATTGCTTCTGGTATAAGAGGTTATGAGTTGAAATCTCAGTCAAATCTAGATGTTACCATTGACCTTCTGGTCCCTGCCTGAAGGAACCTAACCAGGAGACTGTATAGCTTCACTGGCCCACTCAGGTCAGGCTGTGACAGTGTCCTTCATTCTGGTTTCACTTCATAATTACAACTGCAAACTGGAGTAGTGTGCTGCCTTACCAAACCAAACTGTATTAAAAAAAGATTGTCTAAATGTGTAAAGAACTAGTATTTTGTAATGACACTTACCTGTGAGAGAGAATCACATCCAGCTTTTAAGTACCTCTCATTCTGGAGGTCACCAAATGTGAGAGACAACTCCGTAGAAGTATATTGTCTAATACTACGAAGAGGCACAAAGTAATCTGCACTAGGAGTATCTATTGCGCTTTCTCCCCCTCCCTTCTTTCTTATTTCTAGTATTTTGTAATAGCTTAAATGTCTGAATTCAATATGTTTGTGTGTGTGTGTATGTATATATATATATATATATATATATATAAAAGGTAGGTGAACGTCTCTAGTCCTAGATACATCTCTGATGATATGGTCCACTTCCCAGAAAGTATATAAAGTAATTCCAGTAATCCTACATGAACTTTAAATTACCCCAATCTCAATGGATCTTGGCCTCTTTAATGTTGTGTACCAGTCAGCTATCGTCTTAAATGGATGTGACAATCTTTTGAGATCCAATAATAGGATTATTAAAGAAAGCATTTTAGACGACATTAATCAATCTTTTGAGTTTATAAAACATTGTTAAATATAATATAGGATGGCAGTGGTCTTTTTTATTAGAAGTTACCTTGCAATTACTTGTTTCACATCTGCAGTAAGCTTTGGCTTCTAGCAGTATTTCGGCCCCCCTTGGCTGTATTGCTGGTATTAAGCCAATGCTCATTCCCGGGCGAGGGTGACTCTTGTTAATGCAATGTTCTCCATTTGGGCATGTGTTTTTACTTCCCTTTTTATCCAAGTGATTTACCTTGCATATACCCGCTCCTTTGACTTGTCACCTCATCAATGAACATGAGCCAGTGTGCATCTAAGAAGTACAATCCTGTTAAATCTGTATCTTCAAGATTCAGTTTAAATATGGCCAGCCCACAAAAGCCTATACAGGATGGGGAGTGGAAGTAACATAACGCCATGTAATTATACAATTCTTTTATTCTAAAAAATAATCAGCATGTAATTTGAAAAGTCATGGAGTATGTCAAAATAAATATACTTTCTGCAGCATTGCATTTGCTTTTTTAAGCATTTTATTTTAAACGTTACTATCTAATGACATACAAATAATAGTAGTTTATTAAGCACTTTATAGGAGTTTATTTTAAACTAGCGAATTGCCCGTCAAAAAATGACGGCAATAGAATTGTAAGTCAAGGAATGTTGTTTGGGCCAGACATTATTTTTTATGGTGGTCTGAGATCTCGGCGCTGATTGCGAGGCTCGCGCTGAGCGCCTTCGGCGGGGCTTATTGCGCGCCTCTTGGTTGTTGTTTTTTTTTTTATCAGAGGCGCTTTTACTGTCATTGTAAGGTTGGCGCTAATCTGCTTTTTGTGCTTATTGCAAGACTGTCCCCTGGTGTAGTTTGTGTGCTATAAGCAGCGTTTCCGCTCGTTGTGAGGTGCGCAGTGAATATCTTTTGCGTTTATTTCGATAGAGGTTTTTTTTTTTTCTTTTTTGTGTATATGTATGTTGTGATGCTAATTAAATAAGTGGTAAATTAATATACTTTACCTATTTCTAAGTAATACATGCAGGAAGCATTGTGCTGAAGAGCTGACAATCTGTTTTCATGTTCCTGCAGCATACAATGTAGGTTTGCAGAGGTTGTGGAGCTGAGGTGTAAGTGTCAGCAATGTGTGCAGTGTGTAGTGTAAATAGGCTGCGTGCGCGAGGGGAAGCCGTTAGTGTAGCTGGGTAGTTCCGCATTCTGTAAGTTAGTGTTGTAAAATGGCGAGGAATGTGTATGTGGTAGGTGGGTTTGTATGATAAAGTGTCCTTGCTAATGGTGTATGTTGTAGGTCGTACAGGTTTTTGTAAAAGCCGTATTTGCTTTGTGTAATGTAGCAGCTCGTTTTGGGTTTTTTTGGCTGCCATTTTTTCTCTTGCGTAGGAGATTTTCGAGTGGCTAAACTTTGTAAATTTGGACAGAATTCGAGGTTTAAGCTGTGTTGCAGAGGTCCTGGTTGTTGTCCCCCCCCCCCCCCCCCCCCTTTGGTGTGGGTAAGGTTTTTATTTAATTTTTGTGTGTATTTTTGTGTTTTTTAATGTTTGGCGCTGTTCGCAGGTTTTCCCTTAAGGTCGTATTTTTGCGAGTCTGTAATGGAGTTTTTCTTAGTCCTGCGGCTCGTAATTGTTTTTGTGTAAGTCCGCAATTTATTTTTTTCGAAGTCCCACGGCTGGTATATTTTTGTGTAAGTCCGTAGTTAGTCATTGCGTGTTTATGTTTTTTTCCAAGTCTCCCTTGTGTGGTGGTTTGTAACCGGTCGTGAGGCGCTGTAGAGACCCACACCTCCGCAAATGCGACCCCTCGCTTTGCGAGAGTCTGCATTTGCGGTCTGAAAGTCGTAGGGAGTCGTAGGGAAGAGTGCCTACATCGCTCATCTCCACCAGCGCAAGGAGCGCTTTTGGCGCTCCTTGCCAGCAACTGCGGCCCTCGCTATGCGAGCCCGCAAGCGTTAGCAACAACCCGCATTGCTGAAAACTATATATGTGAAATATAATTTATAATGATATAATTATGTTTTATTAAGTTTCCTTCAATGAAATCTACCTTATAAGCTTTATAACCTAATATTTTTTCTAGCCTGCCCTATAACTTGATAATTGACATGAAATGCACATTAGAGGTTGTTTGTTAACATATATAGTATATCATTAGGCCAGCCCTTGGATTCTTTATCTCTAACAGGATAGTCTGGGACTGTCCACATATAATTATTCCATTATGTTCGTGGTTACCAAAATCTGCGCTTGGCTGTCTGTTTTTTGTAATCTGAAAGTCCACAAGCCATTATATTCACATCAGCAAAACTGTGCTAAGAATAGATTTGAAAGGTTGCCATATTCTCATACAAATTGAAAAAAAAATAAGACCTTATCTCCGTTCTGATTTTCTTCTTTGCAAACAGACAAAATTCCTGGGACAGTGTCCAGAACAACCGCACATTAGGCAGTGCTTACAGAAACATCTCATCTTGGAAGGTGTCAACATATTTACAAGAATATAAAATTGCATAGTAAGACTCAGCCAAAATCTGCTGTGGGCATTGTTGTTGAAACAGAAGCAGCAAATGTTAAGTGGTATGAAATGACTTCTTCCAAGGCACGCATACTAAATCCATAATATAACTAAAATATCTCTTCCTAATCTAAAGTAAATGAGTCAGAGTAGATATAATTAGCATCAAATATATTAGGTGTGCTTTGCTATGCAATTGTTTTTAATGTGCATTTTTGGAGTTCTATATGGTTTGTGACTGGGTAAGCTGCCACTGTTACTCAGGAGAATAGTGTCCATCATTTGAACACTACTCTATCATTGTGCCTGGGAAGAGCTTTATCACTGTTTACCAGCAGCTTGTGAAGCTGACTGAGTGTATTTTATTAGTTTGAATAGTGAATTATTTCACCAGCTTCACCCTCTGCATAGCAGAACAGGATAGAGAAGAAGCCGTGTAGTCTCACATAAGGTACAGTTAGCTGTCACCGAGTTACTGCAACCATTACTAGGTTGTACATGTCAAGTCTTTCCATGCCTGAAGTTATCCTGGATTTCTATGTAAATAACATTATCGTGGACTGTGGTTCTCCATGTTTATGGAGTTAACTATGTAAAAAGTACCATGAACATGCTGTCAGAGATCACCCTCCCTTTATATGTACATTATCCTGACATAAAACAAATAAAAGCATTTGTTTCTATACAATAAGTGACAGAGGTAGTGAATGGAGGGCCGTTGTGCAAAATAATTTGGGGGATGCATTGTATCTTATTTGTATAAATAATTACATTTTATTATTAGTGAAGCAAGAAAATAGCGCTTTCAAAACATCAGTGTTTGTTCGTATCTTTATCCGATACAATTGTTGACAATTTAATTGTTTCAAAACTAATATTTTAAGTTAAAATGGATGTGCTTACTTGTTCAGTGCAAGATTTATTTTATTATTGAAAAATATAGAACTCCTAACTGCTTAAAGGTTGAAATTGTAGTTGTGTAAAAAAATACACATATTAATGTGCGATTGTAAAAGTGACTGACTGGTTTAAATTGAGGTTGCTTAGCTTTTGACCTTCCTTTCACTTGATCTAAATCATTAATCATTGTGTTTCTCCCTTTTGGATTGTGGCTACTGTAGCATGTAAAAGTGCAAAAAAAAGAAATAGAAAATACTTCAGTATCTTGCCTTCTAGACTATTCAGGACACATTTTAGACCAGAACATAATCTGTTGGAGGAATTACATATATGCCAGCAAAATAGGACATTTGCCAAACTAATTCAGGGGCAATTTACCACTGAAAACTCACAATGCAGTGAGTTCCTTGGTCATGTTGGTTTGCACAGAGTGGTTCAGACTGTTGTTTTCATTATACAAAGTTATCACACATTTTGCCGTTTTTGATTATTTTATCAAAATGAGCAACAAGAGAGAACTGCACAAAGATATCCTTTAAAATTATCTTTAATAAGCAATAAGATATTGTCACGATCTGCTTCTTCAAGGGGGCTTAATATGAACCCAGTTCATACCTACCCCAGCAGAATCGTGTGGTTCTTGTTCTCTCTGGCACAAAAGGGTGGCTTCTGAAGAGGGCAATGCCCAAAGGTACAAGCAGAGAATACTGGATACAGGTTACTAGTGCCCATGGCAAGACCACTCCCCAATTCAGGATACAAACACAGAAACAGCCTCACACTTTGGATATGTGAAACTTGAACTGAACCTTTATTGAATCCTAGAACCAACATATTTATATATCTACCATACCACATCCTTGTGTACCTCTGTGTGTGTGTGGGATGAAACACATCTGCCTTGTAGCCTTGTTTGCTATAGAGCACTTGAGATAAAACTCATCATATGACAGATGTCTATAGCTAGCTTGATGTTAATCTCAAGTGTTTGTTTAGGCCTACTTGAAGCGCATGCATCTGTCCTGGCTGCTGTTTATCAAGGCCTGTTTGAGTGAGGATGCAATGTTCTGCAGATCATTTTTACCTTATCCTCATGTATTCTCCTGATCAATGTACATTTAACCATGTACAGGCACATATAACTACACACAATAATACATAATTACAATGCAACAATGTCATGCTCCCTTGGCCATATCCATAATTACTGGTAATATAAGTCACTAAAAAATGTAATCATGACAGATATATACAACTCTTACCTCCTCAATGACAATGAAGGTAGAACATCAGAAATTTGGACAATTGGAGTTCTAGTGGACCCCAAAGTGAAAATTCATGTTTGCTGCAGACAACCAGGGTTAATGGGTTTCATGTAAATTTGTATGTGCTTTATCAACATTTAATGGCTAAAAATGGAACTGTCAGAAAATATCTGTTTGTCAACAACTTTGCTGAAAGCCATATAGGCAGCATTTACTGATCTCATATATATATACATAGATAAATGTTCCTAACTAAGATCTGTTCAGATGCGAAAAAAACAGATCTATAACAATGAGGGCAAGTAAGTTATTCAGTATTCAATGCTATTTTTTTTTTTAGACAAACAAATTCATTTTTAAGGCAAGCTTCTGAGATTTTACCTCTCTTCTTTAAGTCATATAAAAATGATTCAACACAATTTTGACTGTATTGCGAATGTGAATTCAAAAACAAGATGAAACTTTGTGTGCTCAATCCACTTTGTGCATGTGTCCAAAGTGTGTTTTAAGTACAGTCCATAGTGTGTTTCCATTAAGTACAGATGCCTTACTTTTAATTAATGGTAACATATTAAGATGATATAGTTTAGTATTTATAATAACAAATGTCTTTACTTGAAATCACAAACTCTTATCACATAATAATAATTTGTTGCTTTCTTTTCTGTATCAATTTGGTTGATATACTTGTTTTTTTTTCATCTGCTTACCACTTTAACAATGTGTGAAGCAATGTTGCTTACTTTGAGGAATAGAGCTAAATTATGAAGAGCTAGCCCTAAATAATGAATTATTTAAATTAAATATTGATATATTCTTCAATTTTAGTATTTCACTGATAAGCCTATTACAGTTATCTACTACCAATTATCACATCACAGTGGATGATATAAGCATTAATGTTTGAATCCTGCAGAGACGATCATGTGCTAAATTTCTACTGACCCTTTATTTTCTATATCATCAGGATTTTTAAACATGGATATACAAAACATAATGAGTACCATGCAGCCATTGGATATTACACCCGAGTTCAACGTGACATCTGTAGAAGAAGTTTGTGAAAACTGGAGAGAGATCCACCACTTGGTTTTCCATTTGGCAAATGCATGTTTTGCTGTAGGGCTGGTCATTCCAACTACACTGAATCTTCATATGATTTTTCTACGTGCCATGCTAAGTCTAGGTAAGATACATGTATTTAAATAGATAACCTTGCTGCAGTTCTTGGATGTACACTTGTTACTGGTGCGTACAGATCATAGAATAGTAGCAGCCCTAGGTAAAGCACAAGTATCTTATTTGAAGATGAAAGAAAATAAGTCTTGCTATTTACTTAATGTTGTAGAAATCATCCTATGTTATATGCAACAGTTTAGAATCCAGAATCAGTAAAAGGCTTATATGATAGAACAGTTTATTCACATAAATACATAGCAAACATCTATTTATTTACTCATCTTTTTTTGTAAAACTTTTTATATATATATCCAGTACAATATATATATATATATATATGTAATATACATATATATACAAAATATATGTTATCTTGAATTGTCTGTGCAGCCTCTCTGTGTGCAGTCTTTCTCCCTCTGAGCTCTGTCTCTATGCTCTCTATTCTCTCTGTCCTGTCTCTCGCTCTCAGCTCTGTAATGTCTCTCTATCTTTATTTCTCTCTCAGCTCTCTTTCTATCTCTTCTTGTGATATTTCTCTTTGTTCTATCTCTCTGTGTAATTAACTGTATCTCCCTGTCAGCTTTTAAAAAATGTTTTTTATAATGACAGCGGTCATTTCTAACTCTATCTCTCTTTCCTTCTCTCTCTATTAGCTTTAACTCTATCTCTGTGTGTCCCTCTATCCTTTCTTTTTTCACTCTTTTCCTTTCTTAACATTGCCCTGTTACACTCACACACTATTCTGCAGCACAATGCTGCGTAATGGCGCCGGTTATCGGCGCTTAAGTGAGCTCTAACTCTACCTGTCTCTCTCTCTATGAAGTTTAACTCTATCTCTAATCTTTCTCTCTCTATCCTTGCTTTTTTTCACTCTCTTCCTCTTTTGTCCCATTACACTTACACACTATTGGGCAGCACAACACACTGTGGGTACTTTGTAAATTACACTGTCCTGTAATGGTAGAGATTAGGAGCATTAGCAGCATTTAGACACTACTGAGCATGTGCTCATCCCCCACGGTCTATAGTATATGTCGCGCCTGTACAGAATACACTGTGCAGATGTGATAGACATAAGGATCTGTTAATTATTATAGTATGTATGTATATATACATTATAAATATATCAATACTGAGGATTAGGATAAGAACATACTGTGCATGTATAATAGGGTGTTTAAAATGTTATAATGCCTGCAGTTCTGATTTCATACCAATAGGAGGTAAAAGCATATTCTTCTTCATTTAATTAAAAATGTCAGTCACTTTGATGGCAATGCCGTGACATTCCATTCCCAACTTTGCAGATTGTAAGAAGAAAATATAAATAGGTCAGGGATTTAATATTGGCAGGAATAAATGTCAGGGCTTGACACAAGATTTGTGGTTTTGTAGACATCCTGGAAAATTGTAAGCCGTAGATCAGACATTAGTTTCCAACTGACATTTTCTTTGTTGATATTTAAAAATGTGACAGCTTTAAATGATTGGCAATGTACACTTAAAAACCGCTCATTTGGCGATATTTTTAATGTACTAAAATAATAATACTCTTATCAAATGCAATTTATTTCATGTTATTCACTGCATTTTCAAACCTGTCATATTATTATTTATTTATTTTTTTCAAATAAACATCATTTTGCCCAACCTACAATTTAAACAGATTATTCCACTATTTTCAACAGTATCAAACGTTCTTAAAACCTTTGCTTTCAGGAGCTCTCTTGGTAAGAAAACAATATTCTGCAGATATGTTTAAAAAGTTGCAGTTTTTGCACACTATAATTATTTTAAATTGTATTTTTAGATACAGTATTGAACTTTTTGTATTTAATTATCATAATTCAGCTGAAAATCTGGTCATCATAACCATATATACAATTTAATACAATTGTAGTTTGCCACTCAGTTTTGGTCTTTTCTTCTTCTTTTTTTTTTATTTCCATTTTTGAAAGTTGCTTTTTGAGCTCCTGGATACAACTATTCGAGATGACTGAGATGTTAGTCCTTGAGCGGATAGATTTTTTTTAGCCTCTATTTTGTGTCTGGAGGAAAAAGAATAAAATGTCTTGTCAAGTAATAAAGGAAAGCCAGTTCTTGTATGTAAATCTCATTGTTTCAACACCTAGAATTACTACTATTCCTTTATTTGATTACACTGACCTTTGTTCAATCTCTTTTTATTTATTTTTTGTAATTTGACGTTCAGGTTTTTTAAAGTGATTCTTCCAAAAGTGTTAGATTGGGACTGATCCGCCTATAATTCCTATAAAAAACTGGCAAGTGAGGAGTGAGAAAAACTAAAATAAAAGCATATGGATGATAGAGGGTTACATTGTATTTGCTATCATTGACACACTAAATCCCCTAAACAATGTTTGTGTTTGAGTGGCTGTATCAGACCACAATTTAGGATACCTCATGCTTGCACAGTTTTTTTTTTTCTTTCATCACAGCGGATGTCTTAAATATTACAAAAGTTAAATTTGCATGAAAATATATTTAAACATCTTTTAAACTAAATACATTCTGGTAGATTGTCTGCTAACTATGATTATTACATCTATATCCCTGTACACTTGTTGACAGATACAGGCACTCAAAGGCAATTATATGTGCACATTTGACATGTAACAAAGACTTGACAAAAAATTTCTCTAAGGTCATTTAAGGATAAGAGCGGAAATCCTTAAATCTTGTTTTTAGAGTTCTGGAGAATCCCATAGACATACTATGGCCCTTGTTATTGGTAAGGCTGTATTTGACTGTTTACATTGTCAATTTTTTCCTTTTTGTCTTGAACTTTACATTAATCTTTGAGTTTAGAATATTGATATTATTATTTAAATAAATTAAACAATACAATTTAGAAACGGTTGTTAACACTTACATAGAGATTCATAATTATGTGATTAATCCCTTGAATAAATTTAAATTCCTGCCATATTTGGATCATGTAGAATCCATGACTATAAGCCTAATATCCTTTTGTGAAATGGGGCAGTATCTGTGTGTCCATTTCACATTGAGGAAACATTCTTAGGTGGTTTGTAAATGCCAAAAAAATGTTTTTCTTTTCTCTTAACAGGATGCTCTTTCTTCATCATATGGGGAGCTCTTTTTCGATGTGGTTTAGATATAGTGATATGGAATGCTGTCTTCCTGACTTTGAATATTATGCATTTCATTTACTTGGTATTTAAAAAGAGACCGGTAAGTATTTTCCTGTTCTTTGAATAAAACCTTTTAGCCTGAGATGTGAAATACTTTGTTTTAAACTTACAATGTCATCAAGTGAAATTATTTAGGTCTGTTATAGGCAAGCAAATTAATTTGAAGTTCAAAAACATTCTCTGTGTATGTGTTGATGATTAATTTAAAGTATCCTGCATTCAAGGAAAAATACATTTGTTTGTCAAATATGTAGCAAGTTAACGATATTAGAAGCTGTGTAAGTCATGGACAAAACATTTTTTGATGAAATCTAATTTTTTAAGTTTGTGTTTGAGAACAGAAATGCATTTTGTGTTTATTACATCACATCCTGAGAGCTGGGTGATGGGGATGTCTGTATTTATCGGTGGAGGTAGGTGTGTGAAGGAGGAGGGAAAGGGCAGTTTAGAGCCTTTGATCACTGGATAAGGTAAAAATTGACACCATACCGCTCATGGACACAGAAGCAGGACATTGCATTTCTGTAGAGCTATGGCTCCATCCTTTGATGCAAACACCCAACTCAAACACAATTTCCACCAATGTGGCATTGATCCCTCCAGGGTCCAGAAGAGAGATAACAATTTATTTATTTCTAATTAAAAACTAGGTGTATTACTCTCTCCCTGCTTAATTATGTTCTTGTTCAGATATTTTCAAACACATATTTGTTTTTTGTTGTTCTGTGATGCTTCAAGGGACCTAGAGCAAAATAATATGAGCCCAGATACTTTATGGAGAAAACAGAAATGGCTGTAGATTTTGATGTAAAAAATGGAATGGAATATGGGAGGGCATCATACCTTCTCGAAAGTCCTTGAAACTTCTTTGCATATTATATTCCTACTATTTTGCATAGCCTTTCAAGAAGTATCTTAAAGTTGGAATTTTTCTTCTCAGTTTATTGAAACATACCTCCTAATCCGATTCTCTGAAACTATATAGCATGTGTGAATTTTTATCTACTTGAAAATAGTCATTATATTAGGCACTTTGCAGTTAGGCAGTTAATTCAGTAGTAATGCTGGCAGCTAAAAGTCTCAAGCGATCAGGTTACCGCTACACATGGTAAGACTAATTGCGGCTGGAGAACTTTCAAGTTGGAGGGGCGCCAGAGCAAGACTTGGCTCCTCCCCTTACACAGACCCTGTCTGTTGTTAAACTCCTCCCCCTATTATAATATTGACCTTTATATGTCCCACCAAATGACCTTATACTTGCCCGCCCATTGAAATAGACTCCACCTACTGATTTTTTAATACTGTTCAAAAATTCTAGAATTCAGGGATTCAGGCAAATAATAAAATTTCTCTTCTGCATGAATGCAATGACCCTCACCAACAGTTGACTCTCCTTCTCAGGGTGTCTTCAAGTGTATTAGTACAACATAGTTTGCAGCCGCAGAGTGTTTGGACCTGGGGATGATAAAAAAAAAAAAGAAAACATATCAGAGCGTGCAAGACCCCAACCGTACTTAAAAACACTTATGAAAAAAAAACATTACACCATACAGGACTATATAGGCCCAAACCAGATCTTAAAAACCCACATTACACCAAGCGGGACCATATAGGTCCCAACCAGAGTTTAAAAACCCACGTTACACCAAGCGGTACCTAAAAAAAAAACTTAAAATACCAAGTGGGACTATATAGGCCCCAACCGGACTTTTAAAACTTTAAAATACCAAGCGGGACTATATAGACCAAAACCGTACCTAAAAAACCTTTGGCGCTCATCATGTGCCTCGCAATGAGCAACTTTTGGCGCTCATTGCGAGCCTCTCCCCCCCTCTACTTTACTGGCCTTGTGATAAACGCCTTTGGTGCTCATCACAGGACTAGCAATGAGTGCCTTTGGCGCTCATTGCGGGTCTCTCCCCCCCTCTACCTCTCCCCCCTCTAATTTAATAACCTTGCAATGAGCGCCTCGCAATGAGCGCCTTTGGTGCTCATTGCGAGCCTCTTTTACCCCCCCCCCCCCTCTACTTTACTGGCCTTGTGATAAGAGCACTGTGCTTCCACAACTATTGACCTGGTTTCTAATCAGAGTCAGTTCCACTGGAGAAGGAACTGGCAACTCACTCCAGTATCACTGCCTGTGCAATCTTACTTGTTTGATAAGGTTGGGTAGATCATGTAAGATCAGTCAGTAAAAAGAGCGGGAACAGAGTGGGAAGTGTTTGAGATAATTGGCTTCATAAAGCCTTCCTGATGTCATATAATAACAATAAGTCTCTATAGGCTTGGGTTAACTCAGAGGGAACGGTCAGAGGGGATGTTCATAGCAACTAGACAGCCTGTAGCACTGATTGGTTGATCCTGCAAGCTGCCAGTCAGGAAAATTGATACATTTCCTTGAGCGTTACAGCACAATACTCACACTGTAAACTGCAGCACTGGAGGAGACACCAGGCAATGGGGAAGGCACATAAGGGTTAATTTAAAGATAGATGCATATTTTTAACAAAATCATATGAAAGATGACATGGAAGCTGATATACAAATATAATTAAATTGTGTTATCTATATAAATTTAAAATACTATATTAAATTGATTAATAATTTTTTGGGGGGGAGCTTGCCCATTTGCCCCTATGCACCAGCCTCCCCTGCAGCATTTCATTGGATAAATAGGTATTGGATATATGTTTTTATTTTTTATATTAAGCTATATACTTTCTTATTGCTGTGTATGTATGTATGTATGTATGTATGTATGTATGTGTGTGTGTGTATGTGTGTGTGTATATATATATATATATATATATATGTATATGTGTGTATATATATATGTGTGTGTGTGTGTGTGTGTGTGTATGTATATATATATATATATATATATATATATATATATATAAATTACATTTAGTGACATTTTGAGTTTCATATTATGTCTATTTTGTTTTTATGTGAGCCAAAACAGCAAGGATTTATGGATTAGAAAGGTATAGTTCTCTATAATTCCATGTTTACCAATATATTTTAGCAAGATGAATTGTCACTGAACAGACAAGATACTGACCTGGCCCTTGACTTTTGTTTAATGGTAGCAAAGCTTCCCCCAGGGAGGCTGTGCCTGAATGCACTTTAGCTTGATTTTTTTCTAATTAAACCTCTTTGTATACCATAAAACTTGAGAAATTGTTTCGTATGATATTGCATTTTATCATGTAAGTTCATATGTGATTTGTGTATGAGGTTATGAATACAACAAAGGTTGCCCTAGCTGGGTCTTACTTGCACAGGAATATAAATCTTAAATATAAATCTCTACCCAGTATTAATAGTCTTATACCATATGATGACTTTACCATCTATACTTCAGTTGATGGTGCAATTTATCATGTTCTATAAATTGGTACGGATGCTTGCTGTCAAAAATTGTTGGCTATCCATCCTGACCTGTGGCATGTTAATATCATTAAATAGGATAGTAAATATTTTCTCACTTTCATTTTAACTTTTAGTTCCAGGAGCGGTCCAGCGGTCCTAAGATTTTCAATGATTTTGCTGAAATAATCAGTTGGATACTTCTTAATTATTATGAGTCCTGTGGTTCTGAATTAACTGAACTTCTTATGTACTGACCATCCTCTCTCTAAATGACTGTAACTTGGAGTAAGTTAAACATCTATTTGATTGCCTCAATATTCCTGCAGCTCCAGATAAGACACTGTACCCTTATACTACAAATGTGCTTTGGGGAACAATTTGGATACCTCTATTAAAGTTAGCATTCCCACTGACCAAATGAATTGTATTGGGGTTATCAATAAATGTGTTTGCAGTTATCAGCATACTTATAACTGCTTCCAATCATTTGTGTCCTACCTCCGTTTTGCAGCTCACATGATTGTAGAAGGGAGTGGTTACTTTAACAATTTATTGTCAAATTTGGGTCCCCGGTTCCTG
The DNA here is from genome assembly GCA_027410445.1 of Discoglossus pictus. NCBI lineage: Eukaryota > Metazoa > Chordata > Amphibia > Anura > Alytidae > Discoglossus > Discoglossus pictus. Next base: position 236,644,733 of record CM050165.1, read on the forward strand.
AACTTTTCAGTCTCGTTGACATTGATTTTGAAACCAATAAAGATCTTTAAATATGGCTTAAATTTCTTTAGCAATGGATGGTCATTCTATTTTATCTTTTTCAAAATTCAGGTTCTACAGCTAATTTGTCCATTCAACCTACTCATTTCAATATTTTAACTTTAATTAAGTTTTTTTTTTTTTGCTTTATAGCTTAATGAAGTCTTCTGGTAATTATATTTTGATTATTCCTTACATTAGAATGAAGGCTCAAGATACTATTCCTTATTTTCCCACAGATGATAAATGTTTGTTTCTGTATCTTATCCCTGTTTCCAAGCTTCTTCACCTTTAGATAGTTCTTTGTTGTCTGGTAAATCCTTACCCTCAAATACCAAATTCTTTTTTTTATATATATATATATATATATATATATATATATATATGAATTCTTACAAGATTAGATTTTGACTCTTTTTATTTTTTATTTTCTGCCCATTCTTTTTGCATAGGTGCATCTTTAACTGTCTGCATTATATTACAATGCGTTTAAAGTTTGAAGTGTTTGTTTTATGTAAGAGCCATGCCAATCATTCTGAGATGAGTTAAGGAGAACTAATGAAATGTTGGATTATTTTTGGAGGTTCTACTGAGATCAGACTTACAGCCTTGGCAAGGCACCGTTACACAGACTAGGAAGTTTATTGGGATGATTGTGTCCTAGATATGTACTTGTTGTTGGTTAAAGTAACCAAAAAGAGTACTGAAACAACAATGGAGGATGAGCACGGTGTGGCTCTGCAAACTCACTGGAAAAGTTGTCATAATATAGCAGCCTTACAAATATGTATTGGTGAATTTTTCTTCTTGACATTTGGTTATCAAATAGAATTCAAAAATGAGAAGCTGCTGCACCTGAGATCTGAAAAATGTTTTTTGTGTCTAAATGAGGTTGCGATTATTGTGTCCCTATGCTGTGTTGAAAATACAGTAAGAGGAGTAAGATGAGGAACAACCATAAGCCAGTATTGAGAGGTTTTTAAAAACCTTATGAGAGTCACAGCTGAGAGATGTTCCTTTTCTTATTTTACTGAATGTCATTATAGGAGTCGTACGAAGAGATGTGGCATTATTAATCATCTTGTGAGTTGCAGAAGATCATTTAATGCAAAATGATATGCCTGTTTGACCTTTGCTCTGTATTCTACTTTAAGAAAAGCATATAATATGCAAATTGATGTAGTACTGAATGATAATTGTTTAGAATACACATTTTTTTCTCAAGGTTATGTATAGTTTAAACTATGGCCCCTATTCAATTGAGCAATTGTTGGTTAATGGAGCCCGTAAGCTAATTTGCTACTCAAATGGCATCTTTTAGCAAGCTGGAGACGATCTACGGGTTAATCACTGCGGTTGCCAAAATCGTAACTTCCATACCATCCAAGCCTGCAAAACTTACAATCGCTAAAATAGCTAAATTCGCAAATCTCTATTCAATTGCTACAATTCCTCAAGCCTGCAAATGTTTTCACACCCGTAAATGGCAAATGTAGAAGAAAATCCTACAGGTACCAGATAGTACTCTCAAGGGGGTTAAACACCTGTTTGTAGCACTCTAAATGCAAATAAAAAATCAATACTGCATTTTAAAAGATGAGGAAAGCAATGAAAGGGCATTAGAATTAATTGCACAACAGTCTCAAGCACGCAAATCTGCAATAACATTTTTTTTAATGTTTAATTTCTGTGTCATATCAATCTTGGGAATCAATAAGTTAATACCACCAACATAGACTAGAACAGTATTGACATTCATCTTTATTTTTTTGCTGATGTCATTATGACGGTCTCATTTACTATTGGCTGTTTCTAAATTGGTAGTTACAGCCTTGCTGAATTGATCATACTCACGCTCTGAAATGCTACTTAGGAGTGCATGGTTTACGGTTTCGGCTTTCTGCCCATAACTTGCGGGCTTGTTCAATTGAATCGCTCTGTAATGGTAGCAAACTTCAAGCCTGCAGACATACGGCCTGTAAAACGTAAACTGTGGGCTTGCAATTGAATAAGGCCCTATCACATATATAGTTGTCAGCATGCGGTTTGTGGCTAACGCTTGCAGGCCGCAAATGCAAACTCTCGCGAAGCGAGGGGCCACAATTGTGGAGGTGGAGGCTCTACGGCACCTCACAACCGGTTACAAACTACCACACAAGCTGGACTTGGAAAAAACACTTAAACACGCAATGACTAACTACGGACTTACACAAAAACAATTACGACTAGCAAAAATACGACCTTAACGGACAAGCACAGCCCCAAACATTAAAAAAAAACAAAAATACACAAAAAAACAAAAAAAAAACAACTTACCCACACCAAGGGGGGACACCCAGGACCTCAGCAACACTACTTAGACCTCGAATTCTGTCAAATTTACAAAGTTTAGCCACTCAAATCTCCTAAGCGAGAGAAAAAATGGCAGCTGAAGAAAACGAGGCTACACGATCCCTAAAGCCACTAAATTCCACAAAGCAAATACAGCTTTTACAAAAACCCGTACGACCTACAACATACACCATTAACAAGGACACTTCATCATACATACCCGCCTACCACATACACATTCGACTGCATTTTACAACACTAACTTACAGAATGCGGCTTCCCCTCGAGCACACAGCCTATTTACGCTACACACTGCACACATTGCGGACACTTACACCTCAGCTCCACAACAGTGCAAACCTACATTGTATGCTGCAGGAACATGAAAACTGATTGTCAGCTCTTCAGCACAATGCTTCCTGCATGTATTACTTAGAACTAGGTAAAGTATATTAATTTATTAATTTACTACATATTTAATTAGCATCACAAAATACATACACAAAACAAAACACTATTGCAATAAACGCAAAAGACATTCACTGAGCGCCTCACAATGAGCGCCAACGCTGCTCATACCACACAAACTACACCAGGGGACAGCCTTGCAATAAGCGCAAAAAGCAGATCAGCGCCGACGTTACAATAACAGCAAAAGAAAAAAAAAGGCTGGCTCGGCGCGAAATCTTACAATATTTTTGTCTTGCTAATCCCCTTCATTATATGTACTATATGCTTTTTAAATTGCTATATTTAACTCCATACTTTTGTAAAGCCAAAATATGACTCTGAATATTTTCTTGACTAATTTTAAAAACATCACATACTGAATATGCATTTATGCTAATAATGACTCAGGGGAATTTGCTAATGCCTATAGACCTTGCAGAAGTCTATAATAAATGGCAAACAGTCACTCTAAATAGGGAAACAAAGATCTGGTGATGGGTGTGCTCATAGCCCTCAGATCATATTTTAGTATGATTGATGCTTCATTAAAATGGTAGTAATATTGATTGCAAGCTTGTAGCCTGTGTACGAGAGTGAATTTTGTCTGTTCAATATTTATCTTTCTTCAAAAAGCATTACCAATTTTTTTAAGTCCATAATTAATCGTGAGTACACGTGACCTTTATGTTTGGGCTAAATCGCTGGTCAAAATACGTACATTGTGCTCCTTAATTGTGTGTGTGTGTGTGTGTTTGTGTTGCTCAGTGGTGTTTGACTCTCCACGACCTAATGGACCACAACTCGCCATGCTGATTCACTTGGTATTCATGGCAGAGATAATGGAATGGGTTGCCAGTACCTTTCCAGTGGGCTACAGCATACAGGCCCAACCCTGCTTGGCTTCAGGGAGGTGTGACTGGAAACCAACCCAGGTCACAGTGGAAACAATGAATCCTAACTACTGGACCAGGGATCGGCACACCAGACGTGCTTGCCCTCATCTGCGTGCCGTAAAAGCGCAGACCAACAGCAGCGCGCTTGACAAAAGGAAGCAGCGACACCAGCGCGTCCCACAGATCAGTGACCGTCACAGATCACAGACAGGTACAGATCATGTGTGGATGGGCAGAGGGATGGATGTGGGGATAGTTATGGGATGGATTTGTATGTTCTTTCAATATGAAAAACGTTATGTGTTACACCTACCTCCGCAGCCACTAATGGCTTGCAGATATACTTGGCTTGTCATACACATCCATACCCTAACTATCCCCCTGCCCATCCACACATCTGTCCCCTGGCCATCCACAAACCCATCCACACATCCCCACACAAGCTCTTTACTTGTCCGAGATCTGTGACTGTCACTGATCTGTGGGACGCACTGGTGTCGCTGCTTCCTTTTGTCAAGCGCACTGCTGTTGATGTGCACTTTCGACGGCGCACAGATGACGGCGCGCACGTGTGGTGCACCCAAAGGTCGTGCCACCCCAGGGAACTAGTGTAATAGTAATTTCAATGAATGTAAAATGTGCAATGTTTTTGTATAGCAAATGGTCTATAATATGTTTTAGGAAATATAATTTTCTCTTTGAATTATTATATATGGTCCTTTTGTATAGATATCCAAGCACGTCTGGTGTAGTGTTTGTTTTTCCATTTACTTATATATTACAATATAGTGACCTTCTGCTCATATAATACTGTTGTTCTATGTATTTCTAGATAAAGATTGAGAAGCAGCTGAAGGGTTTATACCAAAGGATGTTTGAGCCGCTGCATGTGCCTCCTGAGTTATTTCAAAGAGTGACTGGACAGTTTTGTAGCATCCAGAGTTTACCAAAGGGCAAGACATATGCTGTAGAGGACAAAACGTCTGTTGACGATCGTTTAAGTATCCTGCTAAAAGGAAAGTATGTACTAAAAAATTGATTATGTTTTGTTACAAAAGAATCCATATTCCTATAATAGCGTTACTCTCCCTTCAACTGTACTTGTAAAGTTAGATGAAGAACTTGGTAAGTGTCATAAGGAAAATAGAATGCTCTTCATAATATAACATACACCTTTAATATATTAAATATATAATGCAATTATATGTCTAATTATCATTTAAACCACTGTTGTTCAATTAAGTAGTTGAAAATTGTTAACTGTAAATTCATTTTTGGTCTACTCTTCATACTTAAAAAATACTAAAGCCTACCTTATAACTACCACAGATTTTTAAGCCTCAATTTACCTTAACCCAAGCTTTTACCTGATTTTTTTTTTAAAAGTAGTGCATATAAACAGGACAATAATAACACCAGAATATTGCATAACTCTTATTAAATAAACATGGTTAACATGAAAGTCTACTCATAAATAAAGTTCTTTGAAAGTCTCTGGTGATGTATTATAAATATTACATAGTGTTATATTAGTACAGTGGTTCCCAAACCCCCTCCTCAAGACCCACCAGGCAGGCCATGAACAAAGGTGAGGCAACTAGTATTCAGTGGCATGGCTGTGGAGCCTCAGATTGCTTCACAGTGAACCTAAAATATGGCCTGTCCAGTGGGTCTTGAGGAGGGGTTTGGGAACCGCTGTATTAGTGTCACCAATTATGTTGCTTCAAAAAAGCACAGTGTGTTAATATGGGACTTCATTATTCTGAAGATGCAATATATAAATGATATTAAATGCTTATTAAAATCTTCAATAAAGAAGAATGAGGTTTTCGGTTACCACTGGGTCTTCTAGTGTACTGTCCCTTGCAGTTATCTGATGTTTTAACAAACATACAGGACATTAGAGAAGACATATACAGTAAGATCAAGACACATGCCCATCACAAGCGTTAACACTAATATATATGTTTCAGGAAATGTATTTTTAAACTGAGTTTTAAATGACATGTCCATACTTGTTAATTGGTTAATGGAGTTGTAAAAAGTTCCAAGTTCTAAAAAAATCCTTATAATGCATTCATAATGTCCTAAAGGAAATCTATTCATACCATATCCGTGATATGTATAACCTCATACAGATCTGATAGTAGTTTTCTCTTTTTTTTCTTTTTACTTAAAAACAAAATTCACAGAATGAAGGTTTCGTATCGTGGGCATTTTCTTCATAATATTTACCCTAATGCATTTATTGATTCTCCTGAATTTCGGTCAACTGAAATGAACAGAGGTGAACATTTTCAGGTAATCATTTTAAGCCACACATTTTCAAGTGTTTAAATCTTTCTAATTGTTCACATTTGGTATATAACAATGTCCAGTAATTAACTAAAAGCTAAATATATATATATATATATATATATATATATATATATATATATATATAGTGACCAGGATGGCTGTGTAGAGCTGTGCTTTCTTGTTTCAAAGATTTTTATTCAACAGCTTTTATGTTACATAAAAAACAATTACATTGCAAACATCTGTTAACTGAAATTATTGAAATAACTGTGTCCATTGTTATTAAAATATAATAGTCATATCAATAAACAATCATTCAGCCCGATATCTCACATTTTTTTTTCCTTTTTTGGTGATGGTTTTAAGTAGATACGCAATTAAAGTTCCACTCCTAAGTATTCCTCACCACATCCATTCCCATGATCTCCCGTGCTACCCTCAGTACCTTTTGTCGTCTAGATGAGTTGCCTCTCCGCTTCCCAGCTCTACCCGTTCCAGTCCGCTCCACACTCCACTCCCCAGACAAGCCACCACTGTTAGACAAAATGTAATGTTCTTTCCTGTCCAGACCTTACAATGTACTATCTGGAGACTGAATCCAGGGTCCCCAAATTTCTAGGTAAATGTGGTGAGTGTCCAACAAAGTGTGAGTCATTCTCTCGTTAATGCAAAGATAATTTATTTTGTTTATGACTTCCTGAAATTGGATATGACTGCTTTTCCATCTTCTAGCAATTATATTTTTGGCGGCTAAAAAAATCATTTGAGCCAATTTGTTTCCCTTATTACCCAGCCCCTGGTAATGAGTTCCCAACAGGCAAGTCGAGATTGATGGTTCTAGGGGAGATTTAAGAATTCGTGAAGCTAATTTGGTAGTTTCATTCCAAATATTAGCCACTCTAGGACATTTCCACCACGTATGAATAAAGTCTCCCCTTCCCTGGCATCCTCTAAAGCACCTATCTGAAGTTGTTGGAGATATCTTATTTAGCCTGACAGGAGTCATGTATGCCCGATGTAAGATTTTCAATGAGGTTTCTAGTAAGCTATAGTTATATGAGCCCTTAGATAGGCTCAGAAAGGATTCCGCCCATTTGTCCCCCTCCCAGTTTTGTTGCATGTCTATCTCCCATTTCAATGTGTAAGCAGGCTTCCACGAAGCCTTTGGGGCATTAAACATAGTGTACAGTGAACCTAAGGTTCCTCCAATTAAGTTTGTGTTTTTACATACTATTGACATCCATGATCCTTTGGGCGGGCCATGAATCCTATGTATCTCCTCAACCCAATGTCTAATTTTGATGTAGTTAAACATTTCTTGGTGTGGTATCCCTATTTTCCTGTTCATTTCTGCCCAAGAAATAATTCTGTCACCCTCAAACCATGCCTCAAGTTTGTCTAAATTGTGTATAGTCCAGAATGCTTTGGAGTCAGCTGTGAGGGTGGTCGCTAGAGAGGTTGATGTAAATATTGAAGTAAGAGGTGATACGGGGTGAATCAGCTTATGTTCTTTCCTAGCCCATTTCCATATTTTCAGTGTAAATTTAGTTATAGGGTTATGGATTTGGGAGTCAAACGTGTGCGAACTCGGAGCCCATAAAATGATTTCCCATTTTAATGGGGCCATTTGTAGCTCTTCAATAAAAACCCAGCTGGGCTGTAGGGTGGTAGAATGTATCAACGGTATAGAGGCAATTTGAGCTGCCCTAAAGTAGGTATTAAAATTAGGGCAGGATAGTCCTCCCCTAGACTTATGTTTATACATAGTATGTCTGGCGATCCTAGGGGGTCTATTCCTCCAAACAAATCTAAAGACCTGGGCTGGAAACTGTGCTAATTCCTTGTTATTAATTTGGATCGGCAGAGTCCTGGCCAGATAAAGCAGCCTCGGCAAGATGTTCATCTTGACCGTGGCTATTCGGCCCGTCCACGAAATCTGCCTTTTTGTCCAGCTGTCTAAGTCCCTTCGAAGGGTCCTAAATAGAGGTGGGTAGTTGGTTTTATAAATATCTGCTAGTGAGTTAGTCAACTTTATCCCCAGATAGTTAATGTAAGAGGTAGGCCATAGAAAGTTGTGTACCTTTTGTAGATGGTCCAAGATGTCCCTAGGAATGCCCACACTTAAGGCTTCTGTCTTGCTATGGTTCAATCTCAGTCCAGACAGAGTGCTATATTCATTGATTGTGCCCAGTAGGGCGTCTATGGAGGAGCTAGGATTCGAGAGAGTGCACAGTAGATCATCAGCAAACAAAGAACATTTTAGATGCTGATGCCCCACCCGCACCCCCTCTATAGAGGAGTTCGCTCTTATCGCCTGGGCCAAGGGCTCTATGGCCAAAGCAAAGAGCAGTGGGGACAGGGGACACCCTTGTCTCGTGCCCCTCTCTATATTAATACTAGCCGTCTGGGAACCTGGTAGTCTCAAAGTGGCCTTGGGTAGTGTGTAGTAAGTGTGTAATAAGTTTAAGAAGTTGCCTTCAAACCCAAACTTTGCTAACGTGGCAAATAGAAAGGGCCACACTAAGGTGTCAAACGCTTTCTCTATGTCCAATGCGAGCAGGCAGACCGGGGTCCCCCTAGACCTAGCCAAATGGATGACATTTAGAGTTCTCCTGATGTTGTCGCCAGTTTGCCTATGCGGGATGATCCCTGCCTGGTCTTTGTGAATCAAGGAGGGAAGGAATATTGAGACCCTTTGAGAGAAGATCTTGGCAAGCAACTTGACATCCCCATTAAGCAGTGAGATAGGTCTATAATTTTTGGCATCTCTCTGATCTCTACCCTCTTTAGGGAATATTGTTAAGTCAGCATGGTTTAGTTCTGGGGGGGCAATCTCCCCTCTCAGTATCGAGTTAAAGAGATTACATAGATGAGGAGCCAGAAGTGTTGAGAATTTCTTATAGTAGATATTGGTGAACCCATCCGGGCCCGGGGATTTTCCTAGTTTTAGGTCCTTAATCGCTTCTAGGACTTCCTTGACAGTAACTTCCTTATTTAAAGAGTGTAAATCATCGGGCGAGATTTGAGGAAGGTCTAGTGAGTTTAAGTAAGAAGCAATGTTATTTTCCATGGCCACCTGTTTAGTAGAGTATATATTTTGGTAATATTCCCTAAAAACTTTTTGTATTTCATTTTGGCTATATATGAGATCGCCCTCTTTATTCCTGATTTGGGAAATCCTGGATTGGGCGTACTTTGCACTCAGGCTTCTGGCTAACAATTTATCCGGTTTGTTCGCTTTATTGTAAAACAGATGCTGCGTCCGTCTTAGTGCCTTGTCCGTTTTTATGGACAATACGCTATCTAGCTCCAGCCTCGTCTTGTCAATCTCTGTTCTCAGGGTGGAGGAGGGGGAGAGCTGATTTTGTAGCTCTAGTCGTGCCAATTTGCTCGCCAGATCTCTCTCCCTTTGTAGATTCTGCTTTTTGAACTGAGAAGCTAATTTAATGCACACTCTTCTTATAAAGGCTTTATGAGCCATCCAAACCCATCCCGCTCCCGTCTCCCTGCCCGCATTGGACCCAAAGAAGTCCAGCAACTCTCTCTCTATCTGCTCCTGAGTTGAAGGCAGTGAGATTTGGTATTCATTCAGCCTCCGGGTGTAAGGTATGCTGAATTGACTTCCCAGGTCCACTTCCAATAAAACTGCTGAATGGTCGGACCAAGTGCAAGGCACTTTGGTCGCTCTATGTGAACTGTCAAGAAATGAGCTGCTAATGTAAATAGTGTCAATGCGCGAGTAGGAGCCATGTGTGGGTGAGTAAAAAGTAAATTCTTTCCCTCTCGGGTGAAGTCCCCTCCAGGCATCTACCAGACTAACAGAGTGCAGGAGTTTCTTAATTTGTCTAATTTTGTTGGAGAATCGGTCACTCACTGTAGCCCTAGATTTGTCCGCCTTTGGGTCTAAGACTAAATTGAAATCTCCTCCTACCACTAAGTTCCCCCAGTCCCCCCCTTCCAGTGCCCTCAGAAATCTTATTAGGGCCTTATGTGGTGCCGTTGTGGGGGCATAGAAGGAAGCCAGAGAAATCGTGTTTCCCAGGATCGTACCCTTTATAATAATAAAGTACCCTTCCCTGTCTATCAGTTTGGATGTTAACTGGAATTGGAGGTTCCTATGTAGCAATATTGCTACCCCCTCTTTTTTGGAAGTGTGGGTGGAATGGAAGAATTGAGGGTAATCTTTATTTAGATATGTAGGGGTCTTATGCCTAGCGAAGTGGGTCTCCTGTAGGAATATTACAGATGGTTTGTAAGTCTTATAGTATAAAAAGGCCTTCCTCCGTTTGAAAGGAGAGTTAAAGCCCTTCACGTTATGAGTGAGTACTGTTATGGGCATGGGTAAATTAACAAGGTGTCTGTCAGATATGCTGAATTAGCCTTTCCTTTCCGGCGAGCTGTCGAGGAGGGAGTGAGGAGCGGCTTCTCCTTCTGGAGGTGTGGAAGAGGCCTGGGTGAGCGAGTTCTGGCAGGCTTGATTCTAGTTAGAATATAAAAGCAAGAGTGCGTGAGTTTTGATGCCACCCCCTGGTGCCCTATCATAAAAAACAGTTGGCTTAATTTTGGCTTGGTGAATGTAATTGTAAATGGAATTAGATTGTGCCTGTTGACCTGAAAGCAGGCAACCACTAAAGCCTCCACCAAATAAGGATCATTACGCTTATGCCCTGAGACCCCTGGAATGCTAAAGGGGCACAGGAGGCAAGTAGGCAAAGGATGTGGGTAGTTTAAATTATGTGGATGGTGATTGGCATTAGGAGGACGGGTAAACAGCGTCAGTAGCTGATCCCGGCTCAGATATACTCTAAAAATGGATGCTGTGGCCGGGACACAATAATCAAAGAATGAATTGCTTCGTTCCGAACCCAGTATAGGATGGGTGAGCAAGGGTTGGTAAGTGAATGGTAGGTGAGCACAAATACAAAAAGTTGTGAGAAGAACAAATAGAGTGGTTATTGAAAAATCAAGCATTCTTAGGACCTCTAGCCCTAACCTATTCCTGTCTATCCGTTAAAGTACTAGCAGGTTCCACTTCAGCTCCTGCCGGCAAGGACTATCATAAATAAGATAAAAGGAGTGTTACTGTAATAGAGTGACCTGATCTATAAATAATTTGTGCAAATATTAATAACAAAACTCTTGACATAAATTGTAAACAGTAGAAACAGCTAAACCTAGACCAGCCAGAGGGGTCTCGCCAGGCTAAGTATCATTCCCTCAATTAGCAACAGTAGGTGTTTCTTTAACCATCTACTACAACCTGCTAGGTAGGAAGGAAAAGCAAAACATGGTTAATAACAGTTCAAAAGTCTTTTGTCAGCTGGGTACAACTCGTAGCAAAAGTCCTGAGTTCCTCCGGGAGCCAGTCCAAAAGGCAAAAAGTAGGGGGGGAAGGTAGTACAGAACAGCTAGCTCAGTTCTGAGCAACCATCCTGAGAGTCTCCCCTAGGTAGCAGCAAAAAAGCAAACAAAAAAAAAGCAAAAAGGAAACAGGACTTTTTGATAGCATGGTGCCTCTTTAGTCGAACCCTCGTTTTGAACAGTCCTGAGGATAAAGACAATTGTGCTAGTGCGTCAGCGTGACCATATTTTGGCTGGGGCGTCTGTTGGCAGTTTTTGAGACGTGATCAGCAGGCCTCTTTTGTCTGGTCACTTCATACCACTGTCTCTGCGGAAGAGGCAAAGTTGCTGAAGCAGATGCCATAGGAGCTGTGTCCCCCCCAATCAGTTCTAGGCGCTTGAGAAGCTCTTGGCAGTCATCTAGAGAGCGTGTTGTATATTGGATACCTCCCACAGAGAAGATCAGGGCAAAGGGGAATCCCCAGCGATATCTGATGCCATGGCGTAGCAGCACTTCCAGGGCCGGCTTTATCAGCCTCCGTCTTTGTAGCGTAGTTGTAGAAAGGTCCGCAAAAAACTGGAGCTTAGCCCCGTCAGGACCAGTGATCGAGGTTTTGTTGCGGGTAGCTGCGAGGATCAGGTCTCTGGATTGTTGGCGCAAAAGCCGGACAATGATGTCTTTAGGGAGGTCTTGATTGCGGCTCCCCCCAAGGGCTCTGTGCGCTCGCTCTACCTCCCACTCGTGGTCCGGGTATCCTGAGAGGATCTCATCTATCGTGCCTTTAAGGTAGCGTGGTAGATCGACTATAGCTGTGGGGACTCCTCTAATCCTCAAATTAAAACTTCTGGATCTATTCTCCAAGTCCTCCAGCTTATCTTCTATATCCGAGATACGGGAGGAATTGCCAGCAATGTTGGCCCTGTCCTTCTCCTGCGCCTCTACCACTCGGTCCATGGTTTCCTCAAGTTGATGAGTCCTCTGTCCGATCTCTTGTATGTCTTTTTGCAGTGCCGTGACTGCTCCGTTGATATGGGAGGCCAGGAGCGCTTCAATTCTTGCCATTGAGGCACTATTGATGGATACCTCCGGCTGTAAGGTTACCTCCTGAGAGTCTAAATCTGAGATGTCCGATTGCTCTGAGGCGAGGTCTAGTGCCGGTGTTTCTAATGCTTCCAGAGTTTTAAAATGCTCGTCAATTTTCTTTGACGGTAAGGATTTTTTATTTTTCCCCATTTCTGCGCCGCTGATTGTCTCCGGGTTGGCTATTGAGCGCCTAGGCATTTAGCCAGTTGCTCTGATGAGACCCCTCCGCTGCAGCTATATCCTCTCAGGTAATTAGATCCGCTGTGCTCGGTGCTGTCAGGATACACCCAGTTTCTGTAATGGTGTCTTGGTGTTTTTTCCTTTTTGGTCCTTGCCGGCTAGAGCCATGTAGGGCCGCTGTAGTTACATCTCAAAGTATTGTTGAGCTCTGTCAATCATGTGCTCTCAGTAGGCCCAAGCTACTTTCATCAATGTCCCACTAGATGGCGTCAATGCTCTATCTGGTGCGGGTGATGTATCTTGTTGAATGCTGGACTGCACTATTTTCTGAGCACCAGTAGGTGGCAGTGCTGCTCCTTCCAGTGATGATAGGATGCTTGGTTTGTTTTTGTACCAATATTGAGCACAGGCCACGGCTGAAGCAGCAACACAAGGAAAGGCAAATCTTGTCACCACTAGTAATAAGGCAGTAGTAGTGAAGATGAAAATAAAGAGGATGTATGCCCCCATCTACAGTCTTATAAGCAGTGCAAAGTCTTTGTCCCCTTAGGGTCAGTATCCAGGCCTTAGAATCTTAGAGTCCTGAGCAAGCCCCTATTACTTGAGTCAGAGAGCAGTAAGGACAACCCTTAGTGTCGCTTTCAATGCCAGTAAAGTTGCAATATCTTCAGGCATTATTAAGCGAATAACCTCTGGGCTTGGTGTTGTCAGAGTCAGAGTGCAGATGTGGGCACTTGTTGCTGTGTGATTCAGATAAAGACAGTCCCTTCTAGTAGCTGTTAAGGTCTCTGTGTCTGCCTTCTCTGCTAAAGGGGAGCTTAGTAGAGTTTTAGTGCAAGTATGCTTGTGATCTCCCCCTAGCATAGGGTGTCTATAGCACTTAGCCAGTCTCAAGCTTTCTAGGCAGGGAATGGGGATGCAGAGGCCTTACCCTACTCAGGCCTGCCTCATGGCTTTACAAGATGGCCGCTGCCTCTTCGCAGGTTTTCTTCCTCCACCCAGCCTCTCCTTGCTGACCCCTGGACTCTTTGCCACAGGCCCTACTGGGCTCTTCGGTGCCCTCCTGGCTCCCCCCTGCAGCTGTCCTGCTGCTCTGAGTGCTCCACGCACCTTGCACAGCTCTTTGTGCCTCCCTGCCCGCATCACAAGATGGCGGCCTCCTCTGTGCCTCCTCTCAGTGCCCTCTCCTCTCACCTCCGCTGTTGTCTTAGGTACTGGGCACCCGGGGACACCGGGTTCGACTCACCCACCTCCTGTGGCTCATCCGATGGCCCGTTCAGGCCGGCACAACCGCAGGCTGTGCAGCTGCTCCCTGCGCCGGAGCTTCTCAGCCAAGGGCGACGATAGCTCCGTCGGCGTCTCTCCTCCGCAGGCTAGGGCGTCCTGGGGGGGGTCGGACCAGCTTCACCTGATGCTCCCCGATGTTACTGGGGAGTCTTCAGACCCTTTTGGGGATTAATTAACCCCTGAACCTTAACCTTGGCTCAGATCCCGGAGCTCTCTCTCAGCACGTCCTGCTGCCTTGGACGCTAGCTCCTCCTCCGGACATCTGGGCGAGCTGTGCTTTCTTGAGTTAGAAACGGATACCTTCTGGTGAGGCAGCAGACATGTTTATTATGAAATAACAAAAACAAACAGGAGCAGTAACTCCGCTTAAATAACGAAAATAAACATCTACATATACGGTCTGATTGTGACACATTAACGCCCTGACTATACCTGTGCAGCTTACCTGCAAGAGGGGAAAACAGACTACACCCCGGTGTCTTCAGGACGGAGCTCCCACTCCGTTGTACTCAGGAAGGAGTAATTTCGTAGGAATAGCGCCACCTAGTGGCAAGGACAAAGACAGTCTTTTAATAATTATAATTTGTCACCTTGTGGCCAGGTTACAGTTAGTCTCTGGTTATTGAAAGATTGCCACCTTGTGGCCAGGATACAAATAGTCTTTGACTATTGCAATATTGCCACCTTGTGGCCAGGATACAAACAGTCTCTTGTATATCGGTAGTCTTTTCCACGTTTCTACATCAGTAGCCGCGGATGAAGCATAGGGCCCGCCCGTCTCTCCCGTATGCTTCACCCCAGGGACCCTTTGATACAGCAGTATTAAATTATTGCATATGTACCGGTCAAACACTCAGCAACTTCCCTGGTTCATAATCAGTCTGGTACCTTCAAACAGGGCCTCTGTCAGTTCCACACTCAGCAACTTCCCTGGGGCATAATCAGTCTGGTACCTTCAAACAGGGCCTCTGTCAGTTCCACACTCAGCAACTTCCCTGGGGCATAATCAGTCTGGTACCTTCAAACAGGGCCTCTGTCAGTTCCACACTCAGCAACTTCCCTGAGGCACAATCAGTCTGGTACCTTCAACTCCAAGAAACCGCAGGATCTCACTCACCACATTGCTTCTCCAAATGATTCACCTTGGTCATCCCTGCAGCAATTCAGGCAGCTGTCAGTCCTCTCAACTAGCTGTACTTTACAGGCTCCTTCCAGCTTGTCTCCTAGGCAAGGCCCCAGCTTCTGGCTTCAGCTTCCAAACTACTCAGGACAGAGCCTAATCAGCAGCACACCCCTCCCCTTCACTGGGGCTTCCTGGGGTTTTTATCATCAAGCACTGGACCAGGTGAATTTAAGTGTTTTAACTCCCTGAGAGCTAGATACAAGGAGCAGTTCAGCCTATGGCTTACATAACGGCCCTCAATAATCTGTCCCCGGCTCCTTACATTCTCACTATATATATATATATATATATATATATATATATATATATATATATATATATATATATATATATATATATATATATATATATGATAGGCTCTTAAAGACAGAGAAATGAAAAATGTAATGATTGATAACTTTGCTAGTACAATGTCCCACTGGTGGGTTAAACAGTAACAGTGAGGTCCAGGGGCATGGTGGGGGGAATCAACAGGTGGGTGGCACATCAATCTTTATCTTCCAACCACAGTGTTGTATGTTTATTCTCCACTTTGTGATTGGTTGGAATGCTTCATGCACACTAAAAGAAATACAAGTCTCTTTTACATACACAATACAGAAATGTCTTAACGAAGTAAGGATATTTTTCAAAATGATCTGAATCCATAAATGTTAGAGGAAACAATATTACAATAACATCCACTCAAATATGTCTACCTTTCATGATACATAGTTGACTCAAAGTACTTATTTATTCTTAAATTATAAGTACATTTTCGGTGATATAGTACTAAGCAATATATTTCATTTATTTGAGAGTAAAGGGAGAATTCTAATTTTGGTAGATTGGTAGTCCAATCACATCCGTTGTATGTGTTAAGAAACTAAATGCTTTTGAAGAAGTTCCACCTAAATATAAGTTGCTCTTATTTGTAGGAGTATGTTTGTAGAAGTTCAAATATAGGTGTAAAAGTGATAGCTCTTACATTTGTTTTTTTCTGTCCATTTATAACTGTAGCTTGAATGGCTCTTTAGGTGTTGACCTAATGGGATTACAAAGCTCATTGTCAGTTACAGAAATGCAACCAAATATTACTACTTGTGTTGTCTCCTCCCTCCTTTCCCCACATATAATCTTCTTTAGGAATGTTCCTTATATTAATTATTATTATTATTATTATTATTATTATTATTATATTTAATATTTAGAGAGCCAGTAGATGAAAGAGACTTACATGAGATAAAAGAAACTTACATTTTAGTTTGAACTTGCCCTTTAAGCTAGATATGATGATAATATAAGAATAGAATAGCTTGGGAACACAGGCAACATTTTTGCTAACTAAATTATCTTTTTTCAGGTTACAATCACTGCAGATGATGGCTGTGTATTTTTGTGCTGGTCACGGGAAAGACTAACTTACTTCCTGGAATCAGAGCCATTCCTTTATGAGATATTTAAGTATTTGATTGGTAAAGACATTACAAATAAACTATACTCCTTGAATGACCCTACATTAAGTGACAAGGTAACAATTTATAATGTGTATAATATATTGGTTAGGGTGTCTTAAATGTATATTTATTTATATTAGATGTGAAATACTACATGGATATCCATATGTATTTATATGTATATATGAATGTGAAGTTTAATTTATGTAAAAAAAATTGAGAATAAAAAAAAAAAAAAAAAGTAAAAGTAATTAAATTAATTTTTGATGTTGGTAAGTGCTGATGAGCAGTACTTATACACATACTTTTACACTGTTTATGTTTTTATATCACTGAGGAAGCCTTTGGGCGAAACGAGTTTGATATTTTTTATGTTTTTAGATCATTGATTTTATTCATTTTAATGCGCCTATCCCTATTGGCCATATATGGCATGTATTGAGGGTTATATGGTGCAATAAACACATGATAAACACACTATTGTTTGTGTTAGTGTGTTTCAATTGTCTCTTATAGTAGACATAAGGAGTTGGAATCACATTTTATTCTGTAGACACTATATAATAGTGTACCAAATAGCATTGGTGATCCAACTGTACCTGCTGTAAAACCATCTGGATCGTATGCTGAGCTACGGATGGAGATCTAAGGATTGGACATTGGGTACTTCCAGAGCTATCCTGTTTAAACCATACAGATACCTCATAACCTTGGGGTCACCACATGTGAGTGAAACAATATATGACTGTTGTTTTGACGTGATTATACACTCATGTTGCACTAGGAGGTGGCGCGCTGTCTTTCCCCTACCCCTCTTTTTATCTTTAAAAGTAATTAAATGTTCAGATTTTATATTTGTCTGCTTTTTAAAGGATATGCAGAGAATGCAATGGAAACCATACACTGACACACATTTGAGTTTACAGATAAAATCTGAGTGGCTGAAAAGGTCAATAGGTGGGCATGTTTTGGTTACTGCCAATTGTGAATCTCCCTTAGTATCTGAATCATTAGAAGAGCTCAGGTGATTCCAGACTGGATGAAGGTGCTTTACGTTACAGAGGTATAAGTAACCTGATCATTGGCAGAGGACAGAGGTAGGGCATAGGGAAAATAGAGCTTTCTTATACTTGTAGTAATTGTTTACAGTAGTGCTGTATCCGCTGGATGAGTTACAAAAAGACAGTGTAAAAAGTGGTGTATCACATAGTCCAATGCAGGGTATGTTGTATTTATTATACATAATGATTAATGTCCCCAGGAGAAATCTCCCAGTTCAGAACTCTTATAGTTGTATAAACTGGAATGTGATCATTTTGCCTCTATGGACTGTCTATAAGAAAGCTAGAGTAAGAAAGTAGACTCAGTAGTGAATATATGCATCAGCCTCAGATGTTAAGTGAAGGAGATTCACTGATCTAATATCCAACTTATATAGCTAAAGTCAGCAAGTGAACATGAAAAAAAGCCTGGTAAGGATAGTGCATGAATTGGAAGACATGGGTTAATTAATTTCCAGGATGAAGCTGTAAGAGTTACTGAGTCATCGCCCACTATGAGCAAATGTAATCCAAGAGTTATTCTATTGAGTTGTCAATGACCAGCATATGTTATTCTTAGGTACTGCAAAATCATAGCTCTTAAAGCTGGATTACATCAAGCCACAATGTGTTTTGACTGCCTCCCATGAAGCTAGTCTCTCCAAAACTCCTAGAACTTGATTGTAAGTGTGTTATAGGAAGGGTTTTTTGAGTTTGTGAATTTTTGGGTGACAGTACTACTCTATAATCAATAACACATGATGTATTTCTGAGTAATCCAAAAAGGAGAAAAATTATGTTTCAGAGGGATATACATAAATAATATAAACATCATGGACAGGAGACCTGTGACAGACACAGTTCTAGCATGACCTTAATTGTATGGACACGGCTGGCCTCATTCTGTCAGCCCTATGCTTGTCTGTTCAAGGTGCTATTCAAGTTATGTTTATACACTCAAGAAAACCTCAGATATTAGTTCACTTTTCACAGCTGCTATAGACCGGTTGAATTCCTGTAGGTGGTCATAACCTTGAACCATAATGTATTTTTGTTATTTCTCATTTACTTTGAGAGTGTATTGTACTATTCTGCAAATATAACAGACTTGAAAAAATAAAAGCATTTCTTTACATCACTGTAGGTTGCCAAAAAAATAGATCGCCAACCTAGTCTCTGCTCCCAGTTGTCAGTAATGCAAATGAGAAACAGTATGGCTAGCACAAGTGACAGTGAAGATGGCTTGCATAACTTTCTACGAGGGACCTCTACTGCCTCCTCTCTACGTAAGTGACACCTCCTAATAAACAATTAACTATTACTTACTTTCAGTCTAAGGTTTCAAGATGCTAGCTAATTAAGGTTTAATGACTGGCAGCATACTTCAGTATACAATAAAATAGACATAACAGGTGATTTATGCCACCTATGATCTCCGTTATGATATTTTATTTTGCAATTGGTAATGAATAAGGTATCAAATATTGTATAATGTCTATTTCCCTTACAGGCTACATTACACTATGTAACCTATCTACTGGTACCTATTGAACCTGGGTCTTATATACTTTGCAAAAGTATAAAAAAGGAACAGCTTATTGATCATGCCATGTGATCTTGGTCTCAGTCGTGCAGTTTTTTTATTCACGTCAAGTTCTGCTACAACCATCAGGAAAATGTTATTTATTGTGTGTCAACTGTTATTTTGCATCTTTTACCAAAATTTATGTTTGAAGAATAATTGCAACAGATCATTTACTAACTTATTTCCTTAAAATGTATTTAACAAAAACATCACTTAACCTATGGTGGGTAAAAAAGTGATAGAAGCCCTACCAAGAGCATTATAACATCTTTCTAGGACCCATAAGAGGTTACTGCATTGCTTTTTTTTTTGAGTTTGTGCATTGTCTCCTGGAACCCATGGTCATACAAAATGTATCTCCATGGTTCCAAAGAAAATAGCCTGGGAAAGATTGGTCTAATTATACAAGAAAGGATATCGCTTAATGAGAGGGAAGTATACTTCACTGGAAGGGCAGCATTCCCAAGTTATGTGTACTAAATCAAGGTACAGGATATTGATAGCATTTGGACACCATCACATACGTTAATTATCTTAAGCGAACAGATGAGTGACATATTCACTTTGACAATATTTCAAATTTCAGACCTCAGGAGCTGCAAAAAGTACTTTTTGACAAAAGCCTTCAATTTTTAAATTGTGGCACTCCGCCCTTTGGGCTTTAGAGTCAGATACCAATGCTCTAAGATATACTAAATATTATTAAGTATTACTATGAAAGAATCACTAATAAAGTCACAAAATTCACCACATTTTACAAAATGTCATGTAATGAGGGAGTGTGTTGGCTTTAATTTTTCTAGCCAATAAGAAACTGTTGGTCCGATCCACGTTTGCACAGTTGTACATATCGGGTTTTGGTGATTTCATAACAATAGTACTCGATGATCCATGTTCTATTTTGAAAACAGAAATTGGAGGAACATTTCTTGCCCAACTGTGGAGCTCATGTGAGGAAGCACATACAACTTGCCCGAAAAAAAACAAAAAATATCTGACAAGTGTTTAAAACATTATCTTTTAAATAGATGTCAGAAAATGTTGGATGCTATTCCTTTATCATTTTCTAGAATTGGGTAATACAATTGTGTCATTTAACTGACACAATTAGTTGGTCAGTTCAACTAAATAGATGAAATGCCATTTTCAATTTAAAAAAGTCATATTTGAAAGAAATTATTGATAAATTATGAGTAATTGAGTAGTAAGAAATAATTATACATTAGACATTATAATGATGCATTGTAATTATATTACATCTTCTTGATAAACAGATTAATATGTGTATTCAGTGTAATGTCATAAATGCTTCATCAAGATATTAAAATGCATAATGTGAGGTATTGCAATACTTGAGTAAAGTAGCAGTGTCAGTTTACTATGACAGTAGTCATAAATATGCCAAACAGCTAAAATGAATTGCTGTATAATAACATTAAATCTATCATGAAATACAATACTTAGATTTATCTGGCGTAATAAACCACCACGTATCGCGAGGAAAACAATGTTCAGGAGTAGGCAAAAAGGGGGTCTCTCTTGTCCCAACCTGAGGCTTTATTTACAAGCAGCACGACTGGCGTGCATTCCTGTAACTCATTCTAGTAAACTGCAACCACTATGGACCTTTATTGAAAATTGGCAGATGAAACCCCATTCATGGGATACGGTGATCTGGGAGATAGCAAAAATAGATACGAGATACAAACATACTAACCCAATAATATATACGATCCTTAAGACCTGGGATAGGCTTAAAAACTCGAGCAACTTGGTTTCACCTCTATCACCACTGATGTCCTTAACATCCTTCCCTGAGTTTGGGGCCACTCTTAGCCCAAATTCTAGAATATGGTGTGAGGGAGGCCCTGTTAACGCATACCTCTATCATATCCAGATTTCAAATTCCGGAGAGGGAATTGTGGAACTACCGGAAGTTTAGACATTGGATCTCTTCGTTAGCCCATAGGTATGGGAACCCTAAACATACAAGTTGGTCATCTATATGCGCAAAGATTCCCTCAATGAAAGGCACTTTAGGTTACTTATACTCCTACTTGATGGAGTTTCAGAATACACAAAAAACTAAATTTATGGTAAAGTGGGAGCAGGACCTAGGAAGGGAATTAGATCCCATAACCTGGAAAAGAATCTGTACTAATCTGACAAGAGGCTCATATACATACAGTTTACTTGAGACCTCTATTAAGGTACTACACAGAACCTATTACACTCCCCAACGGATGGCAAAATTTAACAAAAACATAAATGGAGAATGCTTTAGGGGATGCATAACAGAAGGGAATTTTTTACATATCTGGTGGACATGTCCCATAACACAAAAGCTATGGGGAGAACTCTCTGACTTGTTTACACAAATCACAAAAAGTAACATGAGACCCGAAATTGAAACATGCCTGCTAGGATTGAAAAATAACAATTTATCTAGAGAGCAGAATGAACTTTGGCAATTCTGGACCTTGGCCACTAAAAATTGCATAGCCAAAAATTGGAAAACTTCCACACTATCAATTAAAGAAATTATAACAAAAATAAATTATATAATGATAAATGAGAGAATAGCCAACTCACTACAGAACACAATGCCTGAGTTTACTAGCACGTGGTCTCCCTGGTTGATGTCCAAATATAGTATACAGATCTAGATTGGGATAGGATGGGACAGTCCGGGAAGTCGGTGGATGGTGGCAGCTGGAGAGGACGGGTGTTTCACATCTGGATGGAAGCTTTTGGAGTGATGATGAGGGAGCTTACAGGTACTGAATATCCTATATATGTTAACACAAGTAAGCATTAGCGGAGGAAGCTTAATGATGGATAGATATTTTTGTAAAATAGATGTAAGTAAGCATACTTCAGAATGCAGGATGATAATCAAAAAGAAAAAATAGATAGGACGTCCTTTTTCATCATGGAATAGAAAGTCGTATGGAATTCGGATAATAGATGGTCCAAATCAATATGGTTGGGGTACTAGGAGCCTATAGTTCATGTTTATCCTTATATGCTCTATTTATACCATTTTGCTAAAAATTTTGGATATTTGCTAGACCATGTTTGCATAGCAGGTTACGGAGGACAGGATGTCTAGACGTTCGTGTATTTTTGATCTGTTCTTCACTCTTTTTTCTGCTTATGTTTTATCGCTGTATGAGAGACTTTTCTATGCTATGCTAAATTGTTATATAAAAATGACTTGTCCTAAATAAAATATTAATTATTAAAAAAAAAAATCTATCATGAACATGCAAATGAATGAAACAAGAGTAAACAAGTCCACA
This sequence comes from Discoglossus pictus, assembly GCA_027410445.1. Classification (NCBI taxonomy): domain Eukaryota; kingdom Metazoa; phylum Chordata; class Amphibia; order Anura; family Alytidae; genus Discoglossus; species Discoglossus pictus. The sequence continues at coordinate 236,667,181 of CM050165.1, forward strand.
AATAAATAATGTATTTTAGATCTAATGCTCCCTATAGGTTGCAGAATGCTGTATATATTTTAGATTTGTACACACGCTGAAACTCATACACACTTACATATGCATATTGGAAATCTTACAACATAGTGGGCTACTTTACCCTTACAGCCCTTTATTTGCTTGAAGTGAGTTTTGCTATAGAGTACAGAAGGAACAGGAAAGTGTGTTGTTCATAAGGAATCATAAGGAATCAACTGGGTGCGTAGAGAAGCACAACCACACAATGTGGTAACACAAAGGCAGCTTGGAGCAGTGTTATATCCCTGTACATGCAGTTCTTGTGCTTGTCTTGATGTGAAGCCTTATACATATAGAATACATGTTTAATAAAGAACAACTGCATTGCTCTAACATGAACTAGATATTTTAATGAGACATTAATCAATAAGAGAACTCCTATTCAATAATTTAAGAAAGCAAAGTTAAATATTTCAAAGATCATATTCAGCTGCCTTTAGTCTCCAGCCATAAGGAGAGAGGTGATTTTGGGTGGCAAGCAGTGCTAAATTGTCAGGTACAAGGTACATATTAAATCAATGTTCTTCATCAGCTTGATACTTGCTCTTTTAAAGTGTTTCCATTGGCAACAAAATCTAACTATGAGGCAGCCTATGAATATTAATTTAGTCTCTGTTTAAGTAGATTGTTCTTAAAGCCAATGACACATGTCTCCAAGCCATGGGCACTCCTCACAGTTCACTGCAGTTTAAGATTGATACTTTGTGGTAGAGCTAGTGAATGAAGGACAGTGGTGCAAAATAATTTGGGGACCCTCCCTTTGATCTTCTCTATATGAGGTAGGTGCTTGAAGGGGTGAATAAAAAGCCAAAATATATGTGGTTGTTCATATCATCCCTGGGGTAGTCAGATCATATTTCTATAAAATAATTATCAGCCTATCTTCTTTAATAAGTAAAGAGACCCCCTTTTATTCCAGCCTGCTGCCAGTAGCAGAGGGTCTCTACCATGCTAATGTTAATGTTAAATAATCCAGTTCAAACTGTTAAATATAAATCTTGCACAAGCAACTTTACATTTCCGCTTCTATAATCACATACATAGTTGTGAGCATGCGAGTTGTTGCTAACGCTTGCGGGCTCGCATAGCGAGCCCGCGGCCCTCGCGGCGCTTCGGTGCTCCTTGCCTGCAACTGCGACCCTTGCAAACTTTACTTTGTTACGCAAGGAAAATACGAGACACGTTACGACCTCGCAAAAATCGTCCGCAACATGCGCACATGAAAACTACAACAAATACACACAACAAATACATAAAAAGCTTACTTACAGGAAGAGGGAGCATCCAGGACCTCAAAAACTAAAGCTACACCTCAATTGAACTCAAATTAAAAGAGTTTAGACACTAAAAAATTCTCTAAGCGAGAGAAAAATTGGCCGTCGAAGAAAACGAGGCTACAGCAGTCTAAAGACGCAAAACACCACCAAACACCTACGTATTTGCAGAAAAACACCTACGAGATTGAAAAACAAGGACGCAACCCGCGCGACCCCAAAAACATTACAAACACAATAAATACAAACAACAAACACATAAAAAGGTTACTCACAGCAAGGGGGGACACCCAGGACCTTTGCAAGTGAAGTTACACCTCCATTTAAGCACAAATTTCGAAGTTTAGAGACCGAAAATCACCTAAGCGAGAGAAAAAATGGCCGCCGAACAAAACGAAAACGAGGCTAAAGGTCCCTAAACACGCAAAACACCACCAAACAGCTACGAATATTCCGAAAAAGTTGCACGACATAGAAAACGAAGGACGCTAAATCAGCCACATTATATACACCATTTGCTCACTTACAATTTCATTGCCGTCGTTTTTTGATGGGCAATTCGCTAGTGCTAAATATAATTATGTAGAAGTGGGTAGAATTGTCTTTGTTGTGTGATGAATAATAGTAGATGTATATGCCCAGTCAGTGATGTACCTGAACTGCAAACAGTTATTTCAATTGAAAGCTATGAAGAGAAATCCTTAAGTTGTGAACCTCAGGCCTTGGGGATTTGTTGTAAGACAACACTGCTGCAACAGCAATGTAAAAATAATACTCTCCCCTTGACATAACACCTGTATATCCACATAGAGTGTAAGCTCATTTGAGGTAGTGTCAGATTATTCTTTTGGGAATTCTGAAACCACAACAATACTTTTTTTTTATATAGTTTTTATATTATTTCAAAAAGAAACTGCTCTGGGAGAAACAATAATTGAATATAAATCCCCAAAAGTTAGTTTAAGGATAACTATGCAGCAGGTGGTCAATTTAATAAAAGTCCTACAATTTTTTTTTTTTTTTTCTATCTGGCAGAGCTTCTATCATGATCCTTTCATATCATAAGATCTCAAGAACTCCATGAAGGGGACCAAAACAAGGAAAAAAATAACACTTCTTCAAAGTTAGATCTGTATGGACTCTTAAACAGGTTTTTAAATAATACACTTAGGTTTAATGTGATGGTAATTCACGTTCCATCCATTCTTGTTATCTGTTCGGGCTGGAGACCCACACATCATCCTGTGTCTCTTCCTTTCAGACATTTTCAGCAGCTCTTTCAAATGCTCAGAAAGTATAAAGGAAAGAGAGAAGAGACAATGATGCAGTACAATACAGATATTTCCTCTAACACAAAATAAACTGCATTTTATTACTATTTGTAGAGTGCCAACAGATTCTGTAGCACCAAGGGCACAATAACCACTTGGACAATATTTTACATATATTTGAAGACCGTAAAAATAAGATAAGACTGCACATTTATTCTGATACATTGGTAGAGAAGAAGAGATCCCTGCTCTTGTGAGGGTTTATAGTCTTAAGAGATAATAGGAGTGATGGATAAGTGTTTTTTATGAGAGAAAGAGGTGTGAGATAAGAATAATATTGTTAAGATCGTAAATGGTAAACGTCTCTGAACAGGTGGGTTTTTAGAGAATGTTTGAATATCTAAAGACTAGGGGAAAGTCTAACAGAGTTAGGTAAGAAATTCCAGAGAGCGGCGGCTGCTCTTTAGTAGCTTGGGAGGAAGTAATGATGGAGAATTAGAGGCGAAAATCGTGGGCAGAAAATGGATGTATTTGAAGACAAGAGTTGAGTTATAGGGAGGTGGAGTGCAGTACAAGGCTTTTTAAATTAGGGTTAGGATTTTGAATCTTATATAGTTATACAGGCAGTCCCCAAGTTAAGGATGAGATACGTTTCTGAAAACGTCTTTAAACCAGATTTGTATGTAACTTGGATCCCTGATGAATAATAATAACAATACAATAATGGTTCATGTGGTAATAATACAGTGTAATACTGTAGTAATAATAATAGCCCTGTGCTGTAATAATAAGTTACAGAAACTATAGTGTTCTTTCTTTTAATTCAAACAAACTCGTACAAAAAGCCTTGGGAGCACGTTCTTAAGTATCCGTTGTCTATAAGTTGGGGGGGTCTGTAACCCAGGGACCAGCTGTATATATAAATAAAAGTCCTCCTCTCCTCCGGTTATTTTCACAGTGCTTCTGCATCTTCCTTTTCCCTGGTGTGCTGTGGGGCGGTGTTCCAGAGATATAATGTCACTGTAGTATTATTTAGCTGTATCCAATACTACTACTATTATTTTTAGTTTTAAATTTTTATTTTATTTTGATACATTATGCAAAGTTTCCAATAATGAAGCTTACTAAATAGATAACATCATAATAAAACCTAGTGAAATCTGTATATGCATATGTGCCCTGAACAAAGCTTTACATTGGAAAAAATATAGAATTTTCAAAAGCTTTTGGTGCAAGTTGAATTTTAAACTGAAATCACATCTCTTTGGATTTAAAACCGATAAATATTTTTTTTTTTAAATGGATGGCATGTTGAGTTTTGTTCTAAAATGTATGCATTGCTCTATCCCAGGACATTGGTTTTCATGTAGATTGAACATGTCAAGGGAAGTGCACATGTTGCTGTTGGCTGTAATACTGACTAACGTTATTTTCTCTCTTTGTTTTTTTTATGACCGTCTTTCTGGTTTATTTACACTACTAATATACTTATTCTTTTTTACATCACTGCTACATACATTTTAGCTGATTACTAAGATGAATTGACTTATTGGAAATTATGTAAAGCCATTTCCCGTTTTAAAAGCGTAATTCTTCTTATTGATCAATCATCCCTTAAGGTATAAACATTTTATAGACTTGGTTTACTTTGCTAACGTCATTCTTTTAGCTAATTATGTTAACTGTTAATTAATTCAAGTCAATAAATTTAATCAATTAACTAATTTCACAATTATTTAATAACAAAATGTAATTTCTAAAAAACCTTCCTGAAAAAACTGCAGAACCACATATTGGTACTTGGACTTTGCTTTTATAATCCCAAACATGAACAACAAACTGTAAGGCAGAAAGCTATATTAATATTAGATTCAGTGTAATTAAAAAGGTTTCAGTGCTTAGATAACAACATGGCTTAATATATTACACCTTTACATTAGATGTCATAATAAACATTAGGGTTCACTAACTAAGCCATGGCATGGCCACAGTGGATTGGCTACAATGGCAATTCTATGCTATAGGAAATAAACATTGCAGCTGATAGGATGCTAATTGAATTTATCCCATTGTCTAGCGAAAATCACCTTGACTTTTTAACTATTTTGTTACATTACAGCCTTAAGTTCAATGTTTGGTTAATCTGAATTTTATGATATGGATCAGAACACAATAGTCTAAGTTGGTGAAGTGATATGAGAAAAATATATACATAAACTATTTTTTAGAAATAGAAAACAGAAAATTAGCATGTGCGTATGTATTCACCCCCTATGTTATGAAGCCCATAAAAAGCTCTGGTGTAACCAATTACCTTCAGAAGTAACATAATTAGTGAAATGATGTCCACCTGTGTGCAATCTAAGTGTCACATGATCTGTCATTACATATACACACCTTTTTTGAAAGGCCCCAGAGGCTGCAACACCTAAGCCAGAGGCACCACTAACCAAACACTGCCATGAAGACCAAGGAACTCTCCAAACAAGGGTCTCATTCAGTTGCGATTTGGCCAATTGAATAGGGCTCTAAATAAGCACATAGCATAATTTTTTAAGAAGTTTTTAGTTAGTGAAAACCTTGCTTTTGGATAGATGTTTACTAACTAAAAATGTCTTTTAAAAAAAATATGTTATGCGCTTATTTAGAGCACTATTCAAACACTGCCATGAAGACCAAGGATGTCTCCAAACAAGTAAGGGACAATGTTGTTGAAAAGTACAAGTCAGGGTTAGGTTATAAAAAAATATCCAAATCTTTGATGATCCCCAGGAGCACCATCAAATGTATCTATCATTACCAAATGTAAAGAATATGGTACAACAGCAAACCTGCCAAGAGACGGCCGCCCACCAAAACTCACAGACCAGGCAAGGAGAGCATAAATCAGAGAGGCAGCACAGAGACCTAAGGTAACCCTGGAGGAGCTGCAGAGTTCCACAGCAGAGACTGGAGTATCTGTACATAGGACGACAATAAGCTGTACGCTCCATATAGTTAGGCTTTATGGCAGAGTGGCCAGAAGAAAGCCATTACTTTCAGCAAAAAACAAAACGGCACGTTTTGAGTTTGTGAAAAGGCATGTGGCAGACTCCCACAATGTATGGAGGAAGGTGCTCTGGTCTGATGAAACTAAAATTAAATTTTTTCGGCTATCAAAGAAAATGCTCTGTCTGGGGCAAACCCAACACATCATATCACCCAAAGGACACCATCCCCACAATGTAACGTGGTGGTGGCAGCATCATGCTGTGGGGATGTTTTTCAGCAGCCAGGACTGGGAAACTGGTCAGAGTTAAGGGAAAGATGGATGGTGCTAAATACAGGGATATTCTTGAGCAAAACCTGTACGACTCTGTGCGTGATTTGAGGCTAGGATGGAGGTTCACCTTCCAGGACAATGACCCCAAACACACTGCTAAAGCAACACTTGAGTGGTTTAAGGGGAAACATGTAAATGTGTTGGAATGGCCTAGTCAAAGCCCAGACCTCAATCCAATAGAAAATCTGTGGTCAGACTTAAAGATTACTGTTCACAAGTGCAAACCATCCAACTTGAAGGAGCTGGAGCAGTTTTGCAAGGAGGAATGGTTAAAAATCCCAGTGGTAAGATGTGGCAAGCTCATAGAGACCTATCCAAAGCGACTTGGAACTGTGATTGCCGCAAATGGTGGCTCTACAAAGTATTGACTTTAGGGGGGTGAATAGTTATGCACGTTGACTTTTTCTGTTATTTTGTCCTATTTGTTGTTTGCTTCATAATAATAATAATAATAAAAAAAACATCTTCAAAGTTGTGGGCATGATCTGTAAATTAAATGATGCAAATTCTCAAACAGTCCATGTTAATTCAAGGTTGTGAGACAACAAAACATGAAAAATGTCAAGGGGGGTGAATACTTTTGCAAGGCACTGTAGGTGACGACCGAACCAAAGTAGCTTTTATCTGTCATATATACCAACTGCCAATAAGATTTGTTTAGTCAACAATTTTACTTTTTGTCCATCAATGATTTCCCAGATAATGATAATGGGTTGCATTGTCGACAAATATAATTTAACTTTTTACATAGCAACAACAACAAATCAAGATTTATTGCACATGTTTTTATACAGTGGTACCTTGGTACTTATCGTTAATTGGTTACAGAAGGCACAATTAGTGCAAAACATGGAGTACCAAGTTCTCATGAAGAGTCATGTAAATGGACTCATACATACAGACTACAGCAAGCATCACAAGTGCTTAAAAAGCGTCAAGTGTCACAGCAATTTCTTCTCATCAAAACATGTCAAATTCGACAAGTTCCGAGGCCGTCAAGTACCAATGTACCACTGTATTTTCATATAGTCATAATTATGCTGTAGTACCTGTAATATATACAGAGAACCATGTTCTCCAATAAACCAAATATACAGTGGATATAAAAAGTCTACACACCCCTGTTAAAATGTCAGGTTTCTGTGCTGTAAAAAAATGAGACAAAGATAAATCATTTCAGAACTTTTTCCACCTTTAATGTGACCTATAAACTGTACGACTCAATTGAAAAAAAAAAAAAAAGAAGAAAAAGAAAAATAATGTGATTGCATAAGTCTGCACACCCTCTTATAACTGGGGATGTAGCTGTGTTCAGAATTAAGCAATCACATTCCAAATCGTGTTAAATAGGAGTCAGCATACACCTGCCATCATTTAAAGTGCCTCTGATTAACCCCAAATAAAGTTCAGCTGCTCTAGTCGGTCTTTCCTGAAATTTTCTTAGTCGCATCCACAGCAAAAGCCATGGTTCACAGAGAGCTTCCAAAGCATCAGAGGGATTTCATTGTTAAAAGGTATCAGTCAGGAGAAGGGTACAAAAGAATTTCCAAGGCATTAGATGTACCATGGAACACAGTGAAGACAGCCATCATCAAGTGGAGAAAATATGGCACAACAGTCACATTACCAAGAACTGGAGCCCCCTCCAAAATTGATGAAAAGACGAGAAGAAACTGGTCTGGGAGGTTACCAAGAAGCCTACAGCAACATTAAAGGAGCTGCAGGAATATCTGGCAAGTACTGGCTGAGTGGTACATGTGACAACAATCTCCCGTATTCTTCATATGTCTGGGCTATGGGGTAGAGTGGCAAGACGAAAGCCTTTTCTTACGAAGAAAAACATCCAAGCCAGGCTACATTTTGCAAAAACACATCTGAAGTCTCCCAAAAACATGTGGGAAAAGGTGTTATGGTCTGATGAAACCAAGGTTGAACTTTTTGGCCATAATTCCAAAATATATGTTTGGCACAAAAACAACACTGCACATCACCAAAAGAACACCATACCCACAATGAAGCATGGTGGTGGCGGCATCATGCTTTGGGGATGTTTTTCTTCAGCTGGAACTGGGACCTTAGTTAAGATAGAGGGAAATATGAACAGTTCCAAATACCAGTCAATATTTGTACAAAACCTTCAGGCTTCTGCTAGAAAGCTGAACATGAAGAGGAACTTCATCTTTCAGCATGAGAACGATTAAAAGCATACATCCAAATCAACAAAGGAATGGCTTCACCAGAAGAAGATTAAAGTTTTGGAATGGCCCAGCCAAAGCCCAGACCTGACTCCAATTGAAAATCTGTGGGGTGGCCTGAAGAGGGCTGTGCACAGGAGATGCCCTCGCAATCTGACAGATTTGGAGTGTTTTTGCAAAGAAGAGTGGACAAATCTTGATAGACTCATACCCAAAAAGACTGAGTGCTGTAATAAAATCAAAAGGTGCTTCAACAAAGTATTAGTTTAAGGGTGTGCATACTTATGCAACCATATTATTTTATTTTTATATTTTTTCTTCCCTCTACCTAAAAGATTTCAGTTTGTTTTTCAATTGAGTTGTACAGTTTATAGGTCACATTAAAGGTGGAAAAAGTTCTGAAATTATTTATCTTTGTCTCATTTTTTTACATTACAGAAACCTGACATTTTAACAGAGATGTGTAGACTTTTTATATCAACTGTATAATCAGATTTAAAAAAAAGATTAGTATTCTCTTTTGCAGATGCTTAACCATATAATTTATGTTAATAAACAGTTTTCTTTTTTTTAAAGTGTTTACATATTATTATCTATGCACATCCATAACACTGATATATATTTTTGTTATAAGTAAGCCTTGTTTGGTTCAGTGATCCTTTTAAAGGCGATTTTGAATAGTAGAATATGAAAAATTGTTATGTGACAAATTCCAATTATGAATCAGTGGCACAGATCAAATCAACACAGCATATGTACGATTATATTTGGTTTGACAAATTACATTCAGTATTCTGTTGTTGTTTTTTTTAGATGAAAAATGGTATCCATTTTATAGTCATATTTGTTTGTTTTGCAAATTGCAATTCTTGTAATTGCACCAGTGGAGCTTATAGAGTACTAAATGTTTTGTCCTAATCGACTGTCTTGTATTTGTTGGTCAGGTATACTTTGCTTATGAATATTGACTAACCTCAACCAGAATGAAATAGTAAAAACAAGTTATTAAACTGAAGACAATTAGCACAATAATACACATTTTATAAAAAAATGTTAATCTGTTATAGTTTGTTCCCAGAAGTCATTTCATTTTGTTTTCAATTTATATTTTTACTTAGAGTTATCAAATCTTATTTTACACACTGCAAACATAAATTGACAAAACTAATCAATACAAATTGTTTGTATACTAAGAAAAACTAACTATCTGCATTTATATTAAGGAATTAACCAACAAGAGTTCTATAATGCATATGGAATGGGTCGTTTGACGCATGATGTTTTCTGTTGATAACCTCATATTAAAAACCGAAAAACATTGAGAAGGTATTAAAGGGTCATTTTTAATCATTTGATTTTATTTTTGTTTTATGTTTTACTGTCACGTGTAGTTAGTGGTAATACTGCTAAAGTTGATGCCAATAAATCAAACTTGAGAAGTGCATGCATTTATGATCTAGTTTGGCTTTTTTTCCAAGCTTTTTTTTGTCTGTTTGTTTTGTTTGTTTATTATACATATATTCTTTGGATTACATTTTGCATTAAAAATGACAAAAAAATAATCTACACAAACATTCAGAATCTTTCTTTACATTGTTTTCTCTGTGTGTGTACCTATTCTCTTTAAGCTTCATTAAGGCCTGGAAATACTGTTCAACTTCAATGATACAACCTTTATGGTATCATGAACGAATCTTGGTTGCTTGCTCCAGGGACTTGATTTTGATTTTGGCTTCTAATAAAAAAATCAATTTCCTTTTCTCTAGTGAATTATTTTTTTCTTTGCTGATCATTCTGGTCGGCAAATCCTTTTCTTTCAGATGCCACTATAAGATTCAACATGTAAATGATTTTTTTTAAATCAATGTAAATATTTGCTGCTAACATGACTAGACCAATTTAACACATTCAGTTTTTTGAGTGCCCAATAAGAATGAAAGATGTTTTTGTCTGTGCTAGAGATTGTATTGATAAATATATTAACCTAGTATATGCTCCTATTGAAAGGATCAAATTAATAGACAAATACATTAAAAATAATAGCAAGTGGTTCAACAAAAAATATTATACAAGCTTATTTATAGATTACCCAATATATATACCAAAACCAAACCCTTTAGATTGTAAATTTGCGAGTTTTCAATCTTGTAAGGTGCTTTCGGGAATGTTCGTTTAATTTTAAGCTCAATAACAGGGTCCTCGTTTTTTTTTTTTTTGCAATGTGTTAAAATTATTTTTGACTTTTACTCAACCCCAGTATAGCGATACGGATATGGTGGCGCGTCACAAATAAAGGATAGTAATAATATAAAGAATCTTCAGTATAAAAGTAAGGATTTTTTTGTGTACAGTGGTGTTTGCCTTTCAGACTGGACTCATCACTATTTGAGCACCTGGAATATAAACCTAGCATAGGGAATATTTGCTTACTGGTCCACTTTACTGGTTTGCTTGCCTTACTTTTCCGCTGATCTAACCAAGCACAATTTAAATTCATGCTATTTGTCTTTCTCGTAAGTTCTACTAGCGTTTGAAAACTACTGTGTTTATATTTGTATATAACAAAGTTATTCTGCATAATTTCAGTGGATAACAGAGAGATGATCCTGGTGTCCATCAGTTGTGTTTGTCCAGACCAAGGATTTGAGTTAAAAGTACATACGTAATCCTTTTTATGGTAAAGATACATTATGCATTACTGTAAACACAATAGAGTAACTTACTCAGTTGGATAAAAACAGTGTTTACAAGAAAATCAATATAAACTTGTTTTCTAATTGTGCTTTATAATCTAGGCTGAAATGTGGTGGAAATATTACATACTCTCACAGGTAAACCAGTAATATGCTATTTACCACAACTGCAGCTGCTTAAAATATAAAATAGGGGTAATAGAAGCACAAGGCATTTCTTTTCATTTACCCTTGATATGTGACTCAACTATTATGGCTGTTATACAGTCCTATTGTTCATTTTAATTAAAAGATGTATACATTTGTAAAAAAATAAAAAATAAGTCAGAGGTGCTCATCAGAGAACAAACCAACCTTAATAGGTTAGTGCTATGGCCATGATACGCCACTCTGAGAGCAACCTCTTTTAGCTCACTTGGGCCCTTCACAGGGAGAAATATCCTGTAGTATATCAGTCTGGTCCCACTCAAAAGAGTGACCCAGGCACGAAATACCAGGCAATTCTACCCTGAACAGGAGAAACAGCAAACCACAGACGCTTTTCGGCCTTTATGGGCCTTGTCAGTGAGGAGCAGCTGAACTCCCTAATATATACATTTGTCTTCCATCCTTTGGTCTGTCCCTTTTATGTTTTTTTGGAAAATGTAATCCATTTGAGATTGCTTTCAGCTATACAGTAATTGACTGGATATAATAGATGAATAACATATTGATAGTTAAGAGTAATATGTAATACAGAGAAGTGGTGAAATATTGCCATTTATTTACAAAAAGTTGTTTTCAGCTTGGCTGTATATGATTGCTCCTTTAACAGAATATAGACGACATAGTTATCATGTATTATGAACTTATGTATTTAAATTAGTCAGGTGAAAATAAGGTTCATTTGAACAAGTAACTGTAGTATGCAACAATAAGCTACCTATCCTGTATGGTTAATTTAATTAATTAAAAAGAAAAAAGAAGATAAATAGCTATGGATACTATCTAACTACAATTATTGGGCACATCAAGGTATATTTTAATGCAATTCTGGGTTGATGTGCTATTATGTTGGATACAGTAAAAGAAAAGTTGTATTTTATTCTAAAAAAGGATATTTAATAATGAAAAATAGAAACAAGTTATGTCTTTAACATTTGTGATGTCATATTGTGCTTCCCTTTTCTTCCCCTCTACCTCTTAGTTATATCTATTTTATAAACAATAGACGGTACACAACTTTTGTATTAAGGAACAACATTTTTTGTCTTTTAATTTTGTAAAGACAAGTACACAACTTATCGACCTCAACTGGATTTCATATTGTTACTCCAGCTATTAATATATACTTGGCACAACCTCCTCTTTCTTCTTGAGATATAATACATTGTATTATACATATATTCTGTTGTAAAAAAAACTTACTGAGATATGAATAGGCTTATAGAGATATAGTTTATTTTTATAAGGTACATTGTATAGCCAGGATTTATTGCCCCAAAGTATTCAGTCCACTTTCACACTATTACACTGTGCTTCTTTACATAGTATATGTGTCACAATGTGCTACTATCAGAATCCTTCATTTAGCAGGCAATTAGAAGTGCACATTACACAATGTGTGTTATTTCTCTGCTTGCGCTCAATGCTTTTCAAGATCAACGCTATCTTTCTAGTGCAATCTAATTATTGTGTTCTAAGAGATTACATGTTTGACTTAAGTAGCAATATTATAGAATGTTGTTTGTGATATTCAGATGTTTGACATGGAGCTTCAAAAGAATTTGTTTACCCTTGTAATCGTATATTAATATCGGATACCATGTGCAGTGCAAAGTCAATTAAAATCGCTATGTGCCAAGGCCCATAATCTGAAAATCTACATATTATATATAACAGACCTATAGAATACATGTAAGGAAAATATGTAATTTATTTCTTCATTCCTCTTTCGTTTTATACTTCCATTTACTATGTTTTCTCCTATTATTGAAGGGTAATAATAACAGGAATCATATTGCACATGAGCATCGAGTTTTATTCCTTGACAATGTAATATATTAATACATTATTTAAAGTGAGTTTATTATCCATTATGAAAGAAGATAAGAAGGCATTGTATGTTTTGCAGTGTGAAGATGGAAAATGGTATTTACTGATACATTAGTACATTAGTAAGAGTAGTGCTGGAATTCCCAAAGCCATTGTAAAGTTCAAATTTTGTTGACTTTGCTCTAGTAAATGAATCCTAGACTCTGGTTCTTGACCTAATATATTATTGTCTGTGGCTCTGTTGGCAGATCCTTCTCCCGGTATGAGAGCTTCAGCGAAAATGAACCCAATTGCAGAAAGTATTGAGGATGATGTCTTTGAACCAACATTTACACCAAAAATCCAGCGGTTTCCATAAACAACTACAACATGACAAGGCAAAGGCATCACTTGAGGAGTTGCTACATGAAGCATTTCCTAAAGAGTTTCCTTAAATTAAAAATGTGTTTTTATTTTCACAGTTTGAATATTTAGCAAAATTCAGCAGCAGATATTAAGCAATGTAAATATTTCTGTGATATGTAGAAACTGTTTTTTTGCGATAATCCACTTTAACTATGGCCTCCCAAAGATAATGATTGTTTTGTTTAGCACAGGATGTTTCATACCACGGTAATACATTATGAAATATTACACTATCCTTGAATTTCCACTTTATTCATTATTGAGCACATAAAGAAGTAACTATATTAGGAGCATCTGTAAGACATCAGCCACACAGCTCAGGCCAAATATTTTTCACACTTAATATTGAATGCAGTGTTATGTATGTATTTATATAAATAATAGTATTTGATTTTAAGTGTGTGTCTATTTGTTAATCTTTTACTGGTAATTAATGTGAGTTCAAAGGATTTAACCAATATATCAAACGGTTATTTCACTATATTTAAGTATATGGTAAGATACAATCTGGGTCTGGGAGAGTGCAAGAAAGCTCTTCCCACATAATCCAGTTTAAACAGAAGCTTTAACCCAGCGCTGATCACAGCAGAAAATCACTACATTAAGTGGCTTTTTTATACAAGCTGTCTAAGGGCTTTTCAGTTACCTTTTTCAATAGTTAACTACAATATCTTAATGTACTTCACAATTGAGAATGTTTACAGGGAGTGCAGAATTATTAGGCAAGTTGTATTTTTGAGGATTAATTTTATTATTGAACAACAACCATGTTCTCAATGAACCCAAAAAACTCATTAATATCAAAGCTGAATATTTGTGGAAGTAGTTTTTAGTTTGTTTTTAGTTTTAGCTATTTTAGGGGGATATCTGTGTGTGCAGGTGACTATTACTGTGCATAATTATTAGGCAACTTAACAAAAAACAAATATATACCCATTTCAATTATTTATTTTTACCAGTGAAACCAATATAACATCTCAACATTCACAAATATACATTTCTGACATTCAAAAACAAAACAAAAACAAATCAGTGACCAATATAGCCACCTTTCTTTGCAAGGACACTCAAAAGCCTGCCATCCATGGATTCTGTCAGTGTTTTGATCTGTTCACCATCAACATTGCGTGCAGCAGCAGCAACCACAGCCTCCCAGACACTGTTCAGAGAGGTGTACTGTTTTCCCTCCTTGTAAATCTCACATTTGATGATGGACCACAGGTTCTCAATGGGGTTCAGATCAGGTGAACAAGGAGGCCATGTCATTAGATTTTCTTCTTTTATACCCTTTCTTGCCAGCCACGCTGTGGAGTACTTGGACGCGTGTGATGGAGCATTGTCCTGCATGAAAATCATGTTTTTCTTGAAGGATGCAGACTTCTTCCTGTACCACTGCTTGAAGAAGGTGTCTTCCAGGAACTGGCAGGAGGACTGGGAGTTGAGCTTGACTCCATCCTCAACCCGAAAAGGCCCCACAAGCTCATCTTTGATGATACCAGCCCAAACCAGTACTCCACCTCCACCTTGCTGGCGTCTGAGTCGGACTGGAGCTCTCTGCCCTTTACCAATCCAGCCACGGGCCCATCCATCTGGCCCATCAAGACTCACTCTCATTTCATCAGTCCATAAAACCTTAGAAAAATCAGTCTTGAGATATTTCTTGGCCCAGTCTTGACGTTTCAGCTTGTGTGTCTTGTTCAGTGGTGGTCGTCTTTCAGCCTTTCTTACCTTGGTCATGTCTCTGAGTATTGCACACCTTGTGCTTTTGGGCACTCCAGTGATGTTGCAGCTCTGAAATATGGCCAAACTGTTGGCAAGTGGCATCGTGGCAGCTGCACGCTTGACTTTTCTCAGTTCATGGGCAGTTATTTTGCGCTTTGGTTTTTCCACACGCTTCTTGCGACCCTGTTGACTATTTTGAATGAAACGCTTGATTGTTCGATGATCACGCTTCAGAAGCTTTGCAATTTTAAGAGTGCTGCATCCCTCTGCAAGATATCTCACTATTTTTGACTTTTCTGAGCCTGTCAAGTCCTTCTTTTGACCCATTTTGCCAAAGGAAAGGAAGTTGCCTAATAATTATGCACACCTGATATAAGGTGTTGATGTCATTAGACCACACCCCTTCTCATTACAGAGATGCACATCACCTAATATGCTTAATTGGTAGTAGGCTTTCGAGCCTATACAGCTTGGAGTAAGACAACATGCATAAAGAGGATGATGTGGTCAAAATACTCATTTGCCTAATAATTCTGCACTCCCTGTATATTTCTTCTGGGTTCCCTGGTGGTCCAGTGGTTACGATTCCGTGCTTTCACAGCAGTGACCTGGGTCCAATTCCAGTCAGGGACCAATAGTTTGCACTATCCTGAAGCCGAGCAGGGTTGGGTCTGGAGAGTACTTGGATGGGAGACCACCTAGGAATACCAGTAGCTGTATGCCGTGGCCCACTGGAGAATCTGGCAACCCACTCCAGTATCTCTGCCATGAATTCCAAGTGGATCGGCATGGTGCGTTACAGGCCTTGAGGTCACAGAGAGTCAGACACGAATGAATGATGCAAACGCATACATGTTTCGTCTTTGTTTTCAATTAATAACATTCTGCCACTGTCACTGCAAAGGTCTTGTCCCCACTTCAATTTTCCCCGTGTGTGTATTACTGCAAGTTGAATAGTCAGGAACAGGGGAAACTGAATTTAAAATTAAAAAATAATATGTATGATGTCACTAATGCAATGTTTAGTTTTAACTGTGTTGTAGGTTTGCGATTTAATATTTTACAACTAGAATGTAGCTCTGTAAATTAACTTTTCACTCACATATTATCCTACCATGCTTCAGTGATACCTACTAATCATATAACTCATTCCTAGGCATAATTTTGACTCCACTATTTTATTTGCAAAGCAAACTGCATTTATAAATAAACAATTAAAGTTCATCCAATCCTGCTGCATTTGATTAGGTGCTAAATTGTCTTAGCCCACAACTATGTTTAGCTTGGCTGATTTCTTAATTTGGATAAACATTCTCCTCTCTCATCCACTTCTTTCCCTACACAGTAAAACTCCAAGGACTTTATTACATTAGCTGTGAAACTTGGGTAGCTAACAAAAAGCCCACAATAAACACACTATTCTAGCAACCTAAATTCATATTGCATCAAATCACCCACTTAAAGAGACTCTCTGCCCCCCCCCCCAAGTCCCCCCCCCCCAAGTCCCCCCCCCCCCCTATACATTGTACCCTTATTTTTTTCTTTACAGTAGATCATTGCTGAAATATTTAGAATTGGTTTTGCGGCTCCTTGTGTGGCTCGGTATGCAAATGTATAGCTCAAAGTACTTGATAAGGGTGAGAGATGGGTCCAACTGCCAGATAACATTGCAGATATTTATTTTGGCCACTACAGTGACAGACATGCAGAATGTAATCCTTATTAGTACATCAAACCAGCTAATTAATACATGTCATTCATTTGCATATAAAAATAAAAAGAGCAACAACAATGGAATTTCCCAGGAATGATTTACTTTAGAAAATATGGATAACAACAGAGCCAGTTAGAATAGCCTAAAAAAAGAACAACTATTTGATTTTGGGGTGGGATGAGAGCAGATAGATGGCAGTTACGAGGTGACAATCTGCCACCACAGATTGCATCTGCCTGAAGGATGACAAGCATTACCAAGCATCTAACCAAGCCTTGAGCTCCATAAAGACTCAGAAGAGAGACTATAATAATATATTATAAAATATTATAATATGTTCTTTCTGTTGTACCAATGGTTGCTACGAACTATGATATACGGAGCAAACCCCTGATGATAAGCAGAAATATTGGTATCTGTGTTTTACTTATGTGTGGAAAGAAGAGGATAATAAAGCCCAAACAATGCCCTTTGTTAACTATACACTCTGCCCACTACCAGTAGCTTTCAACTGCCGACCCAGGTCCAATTTCCAATTTAACTCATGGCCACTCTGATACAGTCTCCATAGACTGTATGTCGGCTATCTAGCAGACATAGAAACAGTTAATCGAGCATATTATGCTTCTATTGAAGTAAAGTAGTTTAATTGACAAAGGTAAAGTGTTGTCAAGTACTTGTAACTGATACCCCTTTGATCCTTTGCCTGTGGTTAACCGCTAATCAACATGTGATTTATGAATGGTGTCTAGGCTAGACCTCCCAACTACTACTATTTAGATCATTCATAAAGTTGTGAGAGTGTTTAGTGAACCAGAGTAGCAGTTTCCTCGTTTGTATCCTCAAAGATTGATCCCCCAGGGCAAGAAGGAGACCTATCTGCCCTGATATCACTGTTCCCTTGTTACATCCCCGATGTTCCCCCCTGGCCCGGGCACTATGCTGACACTAAGGCAGCTATGTTAACTAGGTCTGGCCATCCAGCGATTGTGTATGACTGATATAGTTGTCACTCTAACCCGACCACAGAGACCTGGTATTGTAACCCCAGACACTGTGGCGACCACAAGGGATAACTCAAAGATTCCTTCCATATCAGCCTACACTTGGGTCAAGAACCAATGTGGGCTATCAGCAAAGCACCTATCAGAGGAGTTCCTGATTGACAGAAAGAAGGACTAGCATTAAAATTTTAAATCCCCAAATTTGTGCAACCCTGTTTGTTACACAAAGCGAGCTATTTTTTTTATTGTGTGTTATACTGTATAAATAAATGCCCTAAGTCTGAATAAAGATTATGCTCTGTTTGGGACACGTAGTAATGGTGTATTTTATGGAGGAAAAGCCTGCTTGCTGTTTGCTGACTCCTGCTAACATGTAAGAAATCAACACACCTGCTCAGACCTATGGGTAAGATTAGTTTTGCTGGCCTTGTCAAGCCTAAGGAAGCATAGATCGTGACACGCTACATGCCTTCATTTAGAGTGATGTACAATAAAATGCGGTGTAAAATTGAAATTTAACAGAGACATTGAGATTAGCTCTCTCTGTATAACATTTACTATAATATGCATATGCTCACATCAAAATGTGAGTTTTAATTAGACACTCTTTTTTATGGCTTTAATAAAATATTGTTATTTAGTGTGCTCCTGCTAATTGCTTAAAATTTCAATAATTTATTATTTTAATATCTTTCTAGATTTTCTTTAAATGTCCCTTAATGTATATTTTATTAAAGTGTTTACTATGTACCTTTACAAATGTGTTAAAAAAACATTTTCTATAGATTTCTATCTATACTTTAAATATTACCAGGTTGTTAGCTTTGTATTATTATTATTGTTTACATTTTTATAGTTTCATTCCTATTTGTAGGACTGAGAGGGGAAATATCTTTTGTTCTTTCTTATTTTTAATATATCTGACTTGGAAAATGTGTGTGTGTACAATAGGTGAGGTATAATATATTACGCAAATAATGGATGAAACTGATCTGCTTCTTTAAATAGATGAGTTTTTAGTGAGATTAAAGGATTGGAATAGTCTTGTGGAGCAAGGCAACGAATTTCAAAGAATAGGGACAGCACGAGAAAATGCCTGAAAGCGGGAATGAGAGGAGGTGATAAGAGAGGATGAAAGAAGAAGGTCATTAGCCAAGCAAAGAGGACAGTTGGCAGATAATTTAAATATAAGAGCAGAGATATAAGAGGGAGCATTATTATTGAGGGCTTTATCTCTTAGGTCAAGATTTTTTATTTTATTCTGGCGCCTATGGGAAGCCAGTGGAGTGACTGACAAAGAGGTGCTCCAGACACTGAATAATGAGTATGGTAGATGAGTCTAGAGAAGGCATTCATTATGGACTGAAGTGGAGAGAGACGGGTGATGAGGAGACCAGCAAGGAGAGAGTTGCAGTAATCGAGATGGGATATGATAAGTGTCCAGGTGATCCTGGGATTTGTGAGAGGAGCCTAGCACTTAAATACCTCTCCAACCCACACTTACCTGTCAGCGTTTCACCATTCAACCCACCCTCCACTCCCCATTTCATTTCACCTTGCTGGATCTCGCTAGCCCTCCAAACAGACTAACAAGGGGCCAGGTAGCACGAGCCAGCACTTCAGCAACTGATCCAGACATGAAAGGCTCCAACCACTAGAGAGTGTATAATTATTTTGGTTGTGTTTTTTGAGAGAAAGTGACATATTTTGAAAATGGTTTTAAGGTTCAGATGACAAGATTTACTGATGGATTGTATGTGAGGAATGAAAAAGAGGGCAGGATCCAATAGAACCCAAAGACAAGAGGCCTAAGAGGTGGGCGTTATGATGGCATTGTCAACAGAGAGAGATATGTGAAGGGTGGAAGCTATGAAAGAGGGTGGGAAGATTAAGAGCTCCGTCCTTGACATATTGAGTTTGAGTTGAAGGAAAGACATCCAGGAGAATAGGCCAAAGAGGCAGTTGGAAACATGAGCTACAAGAGAGGGAGATAGTTCTGGTGCACAGAGGTAGATTTGAGTGTTACCTGCATATAGGTGGTATTGAAATCCAAAATAATTTATTATGGTACCAAGCAAGAAAGATGGAGAAAAGGAGGGGACCTAGGACAGAACCTTGAGGTGCAGCAACAGTCAGAGGAGACACTAAATATTCGATTTTCTAGATATAAAGTGAACCACGTTAGAGCAGTGTCACGGATGCCAAGAGAGTGGAGAATTTGTATAAGAAGATGGTGGTCAACTGTGTCAGTAGAAATAAGTAATAAGTAAAAATAAGAATAGAGAACTTTCCCTTTGACTTGGAGGTGAGCAAGTCATTAACGACTTTAGTGAGACCTGTCTCTATGGAGTGTTGGGACCTGAAGCCAGATTGGAAGGGGTCAAGGAGAGAGTTGGAGGAAATACATTGGGAGAGGAGATTCTAAATACATTCAAGTAGTTTAGAAACCAGGGGAAGAAGAGCGATAGGGCGGTAATTAGATAGAGAAGCTGGATCAGATGTTGGTTTCTTAAGAATGGGTGTTTTAAAGGTGAGGGATACTTGTCAGTGTTTAATGAAAGATTGAATAGATGAGTGATAGCTTGGATAAGTGTGGTAGAGAGGGGAAGGATCGGCTGTGATTGAATTGGGTCATGTGGACAAGTTGTAAGATGAGAGGTTGATAAAAGACTAGACACTTCATCCTCATTTACATGGTCAAAGGCATCCATTATGGATGAGAAAATGGGTAAGGATAGAGGCTGGGTCTTGTTGGTTTATTGAGAGGAGAGTGAGTTAGGGCCATAGTGAGAGGAGAGTTTGTTAAGGACATTTTCAATGTTATTATTAAAGTGGCTAGCAAAGTCTCTGGCCATGAGACAGGAAGGGGCAGGAGGTGGAGGTGGTCATTCTTTTTTTTTTTTTAATGAAAGGTATACACAATGTTCCAACACAATAGAACAGTAGATAGAACTAACATTCCAGATTTTTATTACCATAAATGCCATGTATTCAGTACATTAGTATACCCCTTCTATTTTGTATTTTCTATTATTATGAAATAGCAACAATAACATTGAAAAAAGAACAAACAAAACAAAAAAAATAAATAACAAAAGAGCAAGGAAGAACGAGAAGGCACAGAGATATAACTGTACATTTATAAATAGTTGATTCTTTATCAAAGCTAAACCTCCAACCTTGGCCACTCTTTAAGAAAGGGTTAGCTACTTTTTAGTAATGTCCAACCCAGCTTTCAAATTAGATTGCATAGAGAGTCTTCTATTTTTACATTTTAGACTAAAATTCAGTAGTAATACAATTCCTTATATTTACCGCCAGGCAAGAAAATGATTATCTCTTGTCCAATAGCCCTCATGAACCAGAGTTTCCAGGACCTCCTCCTGAGCCTCCTCCGCCCCGAATCCTCCTCCTACTAGATTATGATAGGATTGCAACCTCAATCAAGTCAATGGAGTGCTAAGAGACGATTCCAACCAGGGATTCCAAATCTTATAAAATTGTGGCATTGTGTCTAAAATAGCACACGTTAATCTCTCATTTATTAATATGTAATTAATTCTCCTAATAACCTCCTCGAAGTTTAAGGTCCCAGATTTAACAGCAGCTGCCATTATCTGAAACAACTTGTTTTGGTTCGATGATAGACTTTGAAACTCAATCCCCAACAAACAGGATTCCATGGTCGCCAAAACAGTTGTTTCAAACAATGATGTAGCAAGTAGTGTTAAGTCTTCCCACAGCTTATGCACCACCGGACACAGCCACCAAGTATAAATATAATCTCCTATCTGGTGGCAACCTCTAAAACAGCTATTGCTTACTCTGGGGTCAAACTTTTGGAGTTTATCAGGTGTACAATATATCCTCTGAAGGACTTTGATAGATGTTTCTAGATGTGTATAATTAAAGGTTCCTTTGCTTAAATTCAAGAACGATTCTTCCCATTTCTTCCATTCCCATTCCTCCCCTAGGTCTCTCTCCCACCTACAAATAAATGTTGGTTTCTCAGTATTTTTGGCTTTTGCAAATATATCATACAAACAGCCTACTATTCCTCTAGCGAGTGGGAGGGTTTTACATGTTACAGAGAACCAAGAAGATTTCAGAGGCCCAAATCTTTTAAGCAACTTGCTGGCCCAGCTTCTTATTCTCAGATAGTTATAAAACTCCTTCGAAGGGAGAGAATATTTCTTATTGAACTGATCAAACGTCATCAGACGACTTTCCGTGAACCAGGAGCCTAACCTGTCCAAGCATCTAGAGGTCCACCAGTGTTTAGATGTTACACTCAAGTTTGCCAAAATTTCAGGAAAAGAAAGAACCGACACCAGAGGGGATGCACCTACATCTAACCTATTCTTGGACCTAGCACACCTCCAGGAGGTTCTAGTTAAATTTATTATAGGATTCTGGTGAGATTTAATTGGGCTCAGGCCCTCAGGTACCCAGATTAGTGTCTCCCAGCTATGAGGGAGCATTTGTTGATGTTCCAAGAACACCCAACTTGGCTGATGTTTGGCGGAATGAGCGCCACCTTAAAATAGTACCACAAGTTTGGGCATGATAGCCCCCCCTCCCTCTTATGCCTGAACATTATTTTTCTAGAAAAACAAGGGTTTTTATTTTTCCAAATGAATCTAAAAATACTAGATTGGAACCGGTCCAGCTCTTTCAGGGAAATCGGTATAGGGAGCGTTCTAAAGAGATACAGGATCTTAGGTAGTATGTTCATTTTGATTGCTGCTGTACAGCCAGTCCACGAAAGCAGGTAGTTCCTCCATTTCAACAAGTCGGCATTCAATTGTTTATACATAGGGGGATAATTCGCCTTGTACAAATCCGATAGCTTGGGTGTAATGTTAACCCCTAGATATTCTATATGTCGGGCAGGCCATGAAAAGGTATATATAGATTTCAGAAATTCTATATCGCTCTGCATCATGCCCAAGCTTGATTTCTCTAGATTCAACTTTAGCCCCGAAACTCTGCTGAATTTATCTAAAACTGACATACAGTCAGGTCCATAAATATTGGGACATCAACACAATTCTAATCTTTTTGGCTCTATACACCACCACAATGGATTTGAAATGAAACGAACAAGATGTGATTTAACTGCAGACTTTCAGCTTTAATTTGAGGGTATATACATCCAAATCAGGTGAACAGTGTAGGAATTACAACAGTTTGTATATGTGCCTCCTACTTTTTAAGGGACCAAAAGTAATGGGACAGATTAACAGTCATAAATCAAGCTTTCACTTTTTAATACTTGGTTGCAAATCCTTTGCAGTCAATTACAGCCTGAAGTCTGGAACGCATAGACATCACCAGACGCTGGGTTTCATCCCTGGTGACGCTCTGCCAGACCTCCATTGCAACTGTCTTCAGTTCCTGCTTGTTATTGTGGCATTTTTCCTTCAGTTTTGTCTTCAGCAAGTGAAATGCATGCTCAATCGGATTCAGGTCAGGTGATTGACTTGGCCAGGACATAAAATTCCACTACTTTCCCTTAAAAAACTCTTTGGTTGCTTTTGCAGTATGCTTCTGGTCATTGTCCATCTGCACTGTGAAGCACCGTCCAGTGAGTTCTGAAGCATTTGGCTGAATATGAGCAGATAATATTGCCTGAAACACTTCAGAATTAATCCTGCTGCTTTTGTCAGCAGTCACATCATCAATAAATACAAGAGAACCAGTTCCATTGGCAGCCATACATGCCCACGCATGACACTACAACCACCATGCTTCACTGATGAGGTTGTATGCTTTGGATCATGAGCAGTTCCTTTCCCTCTCCATACTCTTCTCTTCCCATCACCCTGGTACAAGTTGAGCTTGGTCTCATCTGTCCATAGGATGTTGTTCCAGAACTGTGAAGGCTTTTTTAGATGCAAACTCTAATCTGGCCTTCCTGTTTTTGAGGCTCACCAATGGTTTACATCTTGTGGTGAACCCTCTGTATTCACTCTGGTGAAGTTTTCTCTTGATTGTTGACTTTGACACACATACACCTACCTCCTGGAGAGTGTTCTTGATCTGGCCAACTGTTGTTGAGGGTGTTTTCTTCACCAGGGAAAAAATTCTTCGGTCATCCATCACAGTTGTTTTCCGTGGTCTTCCGGGACTTTTGGTGTTGCTGAGCTCCCCGGTGCATTCTTTCTTTTTCAAGGATGTTCCAAACAGTTGATTTGGCCACACATAATGTTTTTGCTATCTCTCTGATGGGTTTGTTTTGTTTTTTCAGCCTAATGATGGCTTGCTTCACTGATAGTGACAGCTCTTTGGATCTCATATTGAGAGTTGACAGCAACAGATTCCAAATGCAAATTGCACACTTGAAATGAACTCTGGACCTTTTATCTGCTCCTTGTAAATGGGATAATGAGGAAAAAACACACACCAGGCCATGGAACAGCTGATAAGCCAATTGTCCCATTACTTTTGGTCCCTTAAAAAGTGGGAGGCACATATACAAACTGTTGTAATTCCTACACCGTTCACCGGATTTGGATGTAAATACCCTCAAATTAAAGCTGACAGTCTGCAGTTAAAGCACATCTATTTCGTTTAATTTCAAATCCATTGCGGTGGTGTATAGAGCCAAAAGTATTAGAATTGTGTCGATGTCCCAATATTTATGGACCTGACTGTAAGTGCTGGTATGGATGACCTGGGGTTAGTTATTGTACATAAGATATCATCAGCGCAGAAAGAGCACTTGTAATGGTGTAATCCTACTTGAAACCCTTGAATCCCCTTATGCGATCGAATTACCTGTGCCAGCGGCTCTACAGCAATGGCAAATAATAGGGGCGAAAGTGGGCATCCTTGTCGCGTACCTCTTTGGATTTGAATCTGGGCTCTGTGGTCGCCCGGTAACCTTAGGTTAGCTAGCGGGGATTCATAGTATGTTCTAAGTAGAGTAACGAAACGACCCTTAAAACTGAACTTGTCAAGCACCTTATATACGTATGGCCATTCAACCGTGTCGAAAGCTTTCTCAATGTCTAGGGCCAGTAAACACGTCAGGGAATTCACTTTGTGAGCCAAATATTGGACATTCAGGATCCGTCTGACATTGTCCCCCGCCTGCCTATGAGGTACAAAACCTGCCTGGTCTTTATGTATAATCTCTGGCAAGAATCTGCAGATCCGCGTTGCCATAATTGTAGCTAATCACTTGAAGTCCCCATTCAATAAGGATATGGGCCGGTAGTTCTTCACTTCAAGATTATCCCTACCTTCTTTAGGAAATACCACCAGATCCGCCTGATTTAACTCTGGGGGCATACTTTCCCCCTTCAAAATTGCATTGAAAAGGGACGAGAGATGGGGAGTAAGTAAGGTTTCAAATTTCTTATAGTATAAATTTGTGAACCCATCCGGCCCTGGGGATGTACCTATTTTGAGACTCTGGATGGCTGCTCTCACTTCTTCCGGTGAAATGTCTAAATTCAAATTAGCTAGCTGCTGCTCCGTTATTGAGGGAAGATCTATAGATCCTAAAAAGGAATCAAGGTCCAGCCCTTCAATCTGCATTCAAGATGAATATATCTGCTGATAGAAGGACTGGAACTCTTTTTGTAGGTCCCTCTGGCTACAGGAGATTTTACCGTCAGATTTTCTAATCTGGGTGACCCTGGATTGAATTTCCTTAGACTTTAGTCTCCTGGCTAGCACCCTGTCCGGTTTGTTCGCCTTCCAGTAATATAAATGTCTTGTTTTCCTCTTAGCCTTTTCCGTAAAGTAAGATCGTACCCCATCCAGCTCTAGCCTGATTTTATCGATTTGATTACGTAGCTCAGGAGTTGGGTGCTGCTGATTAAGTTTTTCCAGGTTCCAGAGAGTAGCTGTTAGCTCCGCCTCTTTTTGTTTAAGGGATTTTCGATGCAAAGAGGTGAGTTTAATGCAGGAGCCCCTTATATAAGCCTTATGGGCTACCCAGAGCCAACCTGCCCAGGTCCCAGGAGAGTTATTCCATTCAGAATACAATTTAATATCCTCCACCAGCGCTGCTAAGCTATTGGGATCAGACAACAGATGTTCATTAATCCTCCAGCTCCTAAATGGGGATAAGCTAGGGCCAAGCATTATTTTAACAGCCACTATAGCATGGTCAGACCAGGGGCAGGGGGCAATGTTAGATACTCGGACGCTATCAAAAAGAGGGGAGTCCACTAGAAACATATCAATCCTCGAATGGGTGGCATGGGTGGGTGAATAATAGGTATATTCCCTACGGTCTGGATGAAGGCCCCTCCAAGCATCCACTAAGCTCATTCTTGTCAGTAACAGATTAATTTGACCCATTTTATTAGAAAATTTAGTTTCCCGGGTGCACCCCGATCTATCCATTGTCGAGTTGAAAGTTCGATTAAAGTCCCAGCCTACCTAAATCTAATGGTTCTAGATCCTTCAATAACTTGATCAGGGTTTGGTGGGGTGAGGTTGTGGGAGAGTAAAGGGAGATTAATTAGATTTTGTGACCCAAGACTACTCCAGATACCAAAACGTAATGCCCCTCCTTATCTATAATACTGTGTTCTAGTGTGAACAGGAAGTTTTTGTTTATGAGAATTGCTGCCCCTGCTTTCTATGTGGGTTGGGTGGCCATGTTTATTACCGGGTAATCTTTATGAAGTAAATTTGGTTTATTTGCATGCGAGAAGTGGGTTTCTTGCATGAAAATAACCGAGGGCCTGAGCTGTCTATAGTACCAGAAAGCCGCCCGCCGCTTGAAGGGGGAGTTAAACGCTTTTACATTATGGGTAATAAATGTATATTCTGACTCACTAATTTTAATTTTAATTTTTTTAATTTAATTTTTTCCTACCTGCATTTTCTCGTCTTTTGAGGCTCTCAAAGTATCCCAGGACGGAGGAGGGCCCAGAGGAAGTCTGCTGATGTGGCAAAGTCCGATCACTGTCAACATGGAAGAAAGCACAGATATATAACATTAGTATTACACTTTGTAAAGAACTATCCTTCATAGAAACAATGGGAAAAACATCAATTCTAATTGCTAAAGCTACAGTGTGCAAATGGCCTGGACCTCTGCTACCTTCCTTTAAGATTAAACAGCTAGCTACAAACTTTTCTATTAATATTGTCGCCTCAACTACTAAAATTGCTCTAATTACTGTTGCTCGGCAGTTGGCTTGCTGCGCCAGTATATTTGGAGCTTCTCTTTCTCCACAATTAGAAGTACACAAACTAAACAACATTTTAACTTTTCTGATTTAAACAAAAAAATGTTATATCTAAATCAGGCGTTAACTTCTTAATTTCCCCATATCTAAGGTTTTGACTAGTTTAAATTTGAGCTAGAACTCTCTACGCTAGTCCTCCTGCAGCAAAAATGTATAAAACAGTCCAGAAACTAAGTAGTATCTTGCGCTTTAGTTCCAGCTGCTGGGCCGGACCTCACTCTGATCTTGCAGTAGTCGAAGTGTAGGTAGTAAGTCTAGAGTCCCCTCTGCGTTGAGGGCTGTAGGTGGCCTGGCCCTTACGAATCAAGCTCTTGTCTCTGGGAGTTCTAGGAGGGAGCAGATCGTCTTTTTGAGGTTGTGAGCCTACTAGAGTCCATTGTCTTTTTGGGATAGGAGGAGGCGGAGGGAGGGCAGAGACAGAGTTGGCGTAATACGCTAGGCAGTCTTCCAGTGTGCGGGTGGTATGCGCAGTGCCCTGGTAATTAAAGGTAAGAGCAAAAGGAAAGTTCCAACAATACTGCAGTTTATGCTGTTGAAGGATTGTTAGAGCAGGTTTCATCTGCCTCCTCCTGTCCAGCGTGTTGGGTGACAAATCTGCGTAGACTTGCAGAATGGAGTTGTCAGGGCTTTTTATAGACTGCATTTTCCTAGTCTCTGAAAGTAAGAGGTCCCTAGCCTGCTGCCTAAGAAATCTTACAACCACGTCCTTGGGGGCCTCAGGGTTTCTCGCACCTCCAAGAGCTCTGTGAGCTCGTTCGATCTCAAGCACAGTTTCTGCCTGGTCAGGGAGTATAGCCGCAAAGGTCTTTTTCAAATATGCCGTCAAATCCTGAACAGCCCTTGATACTCTTCGTATTCTGACGTTATGGCGACGAGACCGATTTGCTAAGTCCTCAATTTTGTCTGTCAGCTCCATGATGTTATACGTGTTTTGGTCTATGGAAGACTGGTCATGTTGTTGCGCCTCTCCAATTTGATCCACTATTTCTTCTAATATTTGGGTCCTTTGCCCCAGCTCCTTCAGATCCTTCCGTAGTGGTTCTATCGCTTTAGTTAAAAGCTGTTCGATAGTAGCTATTGATCTAGGAGAAAGATCAATGTGTTGCCTCGCTTTTTTCGAGGTGTCTTCCTGGTCTGACGAATCCGAGCGATCAGAGGCAGAGTCCAATTGAGACGTAGGTTTAGCTACCTTGGGCGAGAAATGTTCCCAAATGCCTTTTGCTGAGGGGCCCCTCTTGCTTTTCTTCATGTTGTAGGGTTAAGATTCACGTGCCTCAGTAAGCTTTTGATGTCCTCCTCCTATCCCAATTGCTTGTAAACGGCTTAGAGATATATAGTTGAAGATGCTGCATCACAGCTAGCAGGTAAGATCAATAGTTATACTCAAGCAGAAGATTGATAATGACCGCCATACTGGATGGCCTTTACATCTCGTGGTTCAATAATTTTTGATTGTAGAAAGAAATTTTCACCATCTCTGTTCACTGCTGGATTATAGAGAGTCCTAGTAAACAAGATTCAGGCAGTCTTTAGTGCACAATCTTGTTCCCCTAATAGGGGTATAGACAACCAATGGGAAGACAATCTTCCGGTAACTTTTTGGTACTTAGCAGCTTCTTCCAAAAGTAGGTATATAAAATTCAGCCATCAAAGCTCTAATTTTGCACGATAGTTGTAGGTATGCTGAATGACCACAGGATGGTGGTGTGGAGCCACAGCAGCCTATAGCAGACACCAATCAATTGGCTTTGTAGAGTATTCAGTCGCAGAGCTAGCTGAGTTTCTTGAATCAGGGGGTAGTGAAGCCAACCCACAGTTTTGTGCCAATAAGTCTGCCAAACTTTCAGGGCTAATAAAGTTGCAATGTCTCTGGCAAAAAGTCTTTTTGCAGCCTTTTCTGTCCTCCCGCCCGGCAGCCCACCTCGGCTCCGAGCCACGGGCCCTGCAGGGCTCTACAGGGCCCTCCGGTCTCCCCCTGAGTGTAGGCCTTCCTTCCTGTGTGCCCGGGGGTCTTCCTGAGACTCAAAGGCCCCTGCCGCCAGCCTCACATGATGGCGGCCTCCTCTTCTCCCCGGGCCCCCGCCCTCACCTCCGCAGCCTGGAGTCCGGGCGTCTGTGTACCTCCACTGGACCTGCGCAGCCCTGGGCGAGAGGTCCTCCTCGTGCAGCGAAGCTCCCCTATCGGGAGTGCAGGTATCTCTGCCGGCTGTCGCCTCCATGGGTTTGGGGTATCCTGTGGGGGGTCGGGTTGGCTACCCCAGTTGTTCCCTGGTGGTGCTGGGGAAATTTGAGGACTTTTTGGGAAGAATTAGGCCCAAAATCGCAGTCAAATCTGCGGAGCTCTGTCTTTACACGTCCTGCAGCCTTGGATGCTAGCTCCACCCCCCTTGGGGATTCATTCTGCCCAGTGTGAGAGGCCAAGGGAAGAGGTAAGTGCAAGCAGTTTTGAGGCTATAAGGGAAGAGGGAGTGTCAATGGCAATGCTGAAATCTCCAGGAACAAGAGAAGGTATGCTGGAAGAAAGAAAACGAGGAAGTCAAGTGGCAAAATGGTCCTGAAAATCTGAGGCTGCAGCAGATCACTCAAAAAGAGATGGGTTAGAAGAGGCGGCTAGTGTGGACTTCGAAAGATGAGAATTGGAGAGGGGAAACTGAGGGAATGCAATTAAATATGCAGTGAGAAGAAAGTAATATGTCCACACCTCCATCTTGCTTATTCCCGGGTCTATGTGTGTTACTGAAATGAAAGCCACCATATGAAAGTGCCGCAGGGGAGGCAGTGTCTGAACTGGTAAGCCAGGTTTTAGGCTGGGAGTTGGAAATAAAAAGGTTGTGAATGAAAGTTAGTTAATTACAAATTGCCCTTCACATACCCCTCTGGAATGAAAGGTATAAGTGAAAGGTTTGTGACAGATGATGTGTATAAAGTTATGACAGTCTGCAGTTTTTGCCGCCTGGGGGTTGAGCGTAGCTGATAAATGGTGGAAATGAATGAGGGGAACGGGTTCGGAGATATATCTCCTGCAGCCAGCAAAATAAGCAGTGAGAGTGATAGGAGATTAGACTGTGACTTGTAGAAGCTTTTCTGCTCATGAACTTAGAAGTGACTTGAGGCAGGAGAGAAGCTCGTGAGAGCAAAGAAGAGGGGTGGAGAGCTGAGAAGGCGAGATGGCTAAGTTGTTGGAGATATTAGGCAGGAGGTAATAAGGAAGAAAAAAGTAAGAGGACACATTGTGACAGGGAAATCTCAGAGGTATACGGTAATTAGGAATAGTAAGGTGTAGATGATTTATCATGTCAGGTAATTTGAGTGAATTAATAAATTAAGAGTAAACAGGGGCGGGTGGCAGAAGTTAAAAGCTACTTGGCTGCAGAAATTCAGCTGTCTTGATGCATTTTGATAGCAGCTTGCTTGCAATTGCAAAGTTAAAAGCTATTTGGCTGCAGAAATTCAGCTGTCCTTATGTGTTTGGATAGTAGCTAGCAAAACATGGAGATTGAGAAGTTGACCTAAAGTTTTAAGAATACAGCTGCATCATTCTCTCTGAGGTGGGCTTCCTGGATACAGTTGTTCTCTTGCTGAATTATGTCTCTTAGTTTATTTTCTGATATACCCCATGCTACACGCATCAACACTCCAATACTCAATGACTGTTCTATTGTGTGCATCCACTTTTACTTTCCCTTGTTTCTCTTTTCTCCCTAACCCAATCCTTTTTTGTCCTTTTTTTTTTTTGTGTGGACATAAATTAAAGGGCCACTGCAGTGCATTTACCAGTAAAGTTCATATGTTTGTTTAATGGGTTTAGAATAAATGCAGTTTAAAATAAATAAAAGCTATATATTTTCTCCACTTTGACTGTGTCAATGTTCCCCATTAAGCAGAGCTGCAGGGCATGGCCAGCTCTGCCTGGAAGCAAGAAGGGGGTAGAGTTGTGATGGCTCATGCACTGTAACTGGGCAGGAAATATTAGGAAGCTGCAAGAAGTTTATAATGCAGATGTGCCCTTGTGTTAGCTATAGGGAGGGAGTTAATTGTGTCACAGGGAGCAGCCAGTGACATCATAGTTCAGCCTGCTTCCAATCTTCATGATGATCCAACCCCCAGTCAGAGCTGACCATACCCCTAAAGAGGTGGAGAAAGGCAGCTCTGCTTGAAGAGAAAACAGACAATTTAAAATGTTAGAAACATGATTACCTGTTATTTATTTTAAACTGCACATTGTTTTTTTATAGTATAAAAAACAAATGATCTTTACTATTAAAAGCACTACAATGGTTCTTTAAGTTCCCTTGCTTTTTTTGTCCTTTGTATTGTGGAACTTAAAAAAAAAAAAAAAAGTCTATAAATAAACAGTAAATAAAAAAAATAAAGCGGGATGTTTGGGTCCCCCCGTGACAACAGCCCACCTGCTTTCAAATAACCAGGTTGAGGTTGAGGACATAGTTTATCCCTTCTAGCTTGGTAAAAATGATTTAAATTCCTTACAGATTTTTTAGATTTGTTAACTTGCACAAACTTCTTGGAAACACATATTTGGGGCCTTATGGAAGCTGAAAATAATGCATGCAGACTTAACAATTCTTAGTAATCATCACCCTTGATTGTTAGATAACAACCCAAGCTTCATGAGCAGATCAGAAAGCGTATTGTAAAAATACAATTTTCAATGGAAGAAAATTATTTTTTTAATAACATTCAGTTGATAAAATACTTATTACCATATTTTATACTAGACTAGTAACGTCTGCTGTATCCCTTTAAAACAGTCAAAAAATGTGTAAAGGTGAGAGATGATGAGTATCAGACAAAGATTATCCCACCAAGACATTTGTGACTTCTGAAGCTATTACCTGCTTTCCTTCTCCAGACTCTTGGATAGGTCTCTGGACAGTCTGATTAAAAAAATGAACACATTTCATTCACTGTGGTGTTTTTTTAGAAAGACCCATTGGGCGGTTTTGTCTCTGAATCATTTAATGGCACGGGACAGTCTGGACTCCAGCATCACCCGCTAAACACACAGAAAGTACAATTTCAAGTGATATTTACAAAATCTGGAATACATCATGATAGCTCACATAGCTTTATTCATTACAGGTAATGAAAACGAAAAATTGCAGGTCTTATTATGTATACTGTTCTTTAAATAATTATTATGGGAATGTTTGTTAAATGCATTTTAATTATTTAGTATGTTATATCAGTTTTGGAAGGAGGGATGAAACTGCATATATCCTCTGCCTGTTGACGGACTCTAAGACATCCTTGATTTTGCCCTGTGATGAAATTTCTAAATTATTTTTATACTGTATCCGGGTATACTTCATAAAATATGCAACCTTTGATACGTGTATCTTTGAGACATACCAGGTTCTATACTACTGGGAAATCAGGAACACACATCATGTTCATGTATAGAGGCATCGGGGACAGAGTGCAAAGAGATTTCTCCTCTACCTGGAAGTCAAGGGTGTACACAAGTTAGAACAATGAATTTAAAGAGAGTTCTCTAACAAAAATCATATGACATAAAACAACCATTCACAATTCTAGAAATACCTTAATCAGTACTTTTTACCATTAATTATCAAGAATGGTAGGACAACATTTACTTATTTGCTTTGCCAATTAAACTACCATTAATACAATGAATACATGCACAGAGAAAGCAAAATGTTTTTTTTCCTAATGAAATGTGCAAACTAAAAGACTAAATTTAGGCACCTTAAGCAAACTGTTTTTTCAAGCAAAATTAAAAGACAAAATATTGTTATCTGTATTCATTTAAAGCATAAAAATGAATATATTGCAAACTTAAAAGTATGTAAAAATGTCCCTGTGTTTACCTTTTTCTAATGTAACCCATGCTGCTTATATATTGAATCACACATTACATTGAGTCATTCTGTACACATACAAATGTTTTTTATTTTAAAAAAAAAACTATAAACACATTATGAATTTTATGCTAATTTAGCTTGTAAGAGGGCGTCCTTCTCAAAACCAACTGCCAGAAAACGAAAGAATGTATGCAAACTCAAAAATAAGTTTAATAATTTCTATATTGTGATTTTTTTCATGCATTCATAATCCAGAAAATTTCTATAAGACTTTAAGTATTTCTGGCACCAGCTTTGCAGGAAAAGTTCACTTACAAAAAGGTAAAAACAGTGAAAAAAAGGGTTAATTTTTCTAAAAATACTTTATGTTAGCATAATTCTCTCAATGTATCCTAAACTTCCAACCACATTACACAAGCAGTTTGTCATTTAATTCCTAAACTGAAAAGACATTGTTAGGCAATGTTTGTTATATTTGCTATAAGAAAATCTGAATTATCAGAATTTGTTTTGCTCATGTTAAGAGTATATTAAATACTGTACCTTTCTCAGTTAATAAGAGTGAGCTGTGTTGCATGCCATAGTTGCAGCACAGAGGCATCCTGGGGGTTTCTTATTTAAAGGCAGCATTTCACAACTGTAAAACCTCAGTACCTTTGGGATGACTTTGCTGGAATGTCAGATAATTCTCATAGGAAGACCTGCAATAATTCATCTAGAATGTATGTAAATTGTCAAAGAAGGACAAAGGGTTTCCAGATTGATAGATTATCCCTGGTAGGCTTTATCTATGGTCATTTCCAGGTGGACATATTTCAAACAGCCTAGATTAACCTTGTTGCAATTTAATGTTATCCATTGGAAGGTAACGGATAACATAGTGGTGAAATGCATATAGGATAGCTACTTGTGTTCTATAATATATAAAGAAAGCAGTGTTGAAGTAATTTGATCTTACTGTCTGTTCAAGGTGCAGGGATGGATATTATAAAATGGGACAAGGACTCTTCTGGAGACAAATCTAAATATGGAATAGAATTCTCTTGGAACCATCTGAATTAAAAGAAAAAGAGTGTGTAAATGTCAAATGGAAAAATGTGACGTAACAGCCAGGATAATTTACCCTTCCATTATCCTTAAGTCTTCAATCCAAGACAAAGTGCAATGAAATGTCCATTATTCCCTCAGCCAGGGCAAAGGAAATAGGAATAGTGGTCATTGTTATAATTTGTAAACTGAGATGGGTCTGAAGTAACAATTACAGTATGGCCAAGATAGATTCCTGAAAGTATTATGGTGTTTAAGAGCATTGTCCTTTCTTAAACCCTTAAAACATATAGGGGAAAATTAGGATAAAACATTAAAAAGACACCAAAATGTTTTGTGTGTGATGCTCCCTGCAATTTTAAAACAAAAACCAATGCTATCAGTAATTGGTAAACTTGAATTATTACATAGAGCCCCCATACACTCCCATATAATGCCAATCATGTAGGGCTTTTTAAAGGGAAATTAGCTCTGAAGCTTACTTCTTACTCTTTTGGTCAAATACCAGAAGTCCTAGGTTAAATTTGGAAGTTTCCCTTTTTTTACTGTTCTAATCTAATACATGCTGCTTATATCAGAAACACACATTACAATCATTAACTCTATGTATATACATATTTATGTTATGTTCTCGACACCCCCAGAGGTGCTTACATAGGCATCTGGTACCTACCAATAGTAACACCTCATTTGGGTATATTTTATATAGGGTTACTATAATAACATTTAAGCCAACAGCAACACAATGCAGAAATCCACATAGCAATGTCTGAGCTGCTCCTTGCTTCCGTGTGGAGTTGAAAAAGGACTACACATTCCATGATGATTTACTGCACAAACTGACTTCCCAGACATTGAAACAAATGTTATAGCTGCCTGTGATTGCCCAAAATAAATTATGAATGTTATGCTAATTTAGTAAAGCTTTTCAAGAGGCATTCCTTCTCAAAATCAAGTGGCAGAAAGCTGAAGAAATGTGCAAACATCAGGATAAGTTTATTAATGTTTATTTTGGGATTTTATACACTACTGATTCATTCATATTTCATCATACTTAATTTTGCCTTTAAGCACTAATGCAAGAGTTTCAAGTGCATTTATGTGTGTTTCTGTACTTGGTTTGGTTCAAACCTGAGTTTCTTTTTATTGAACTTGTTTTGCCTTGCCTGTATTACATTAGCCAATCCTTGCTTAAACATTCCACTATGGAATTACCACTGTGTTGTCACCAATGTATCATACAACGCAAGTTGCACCATTCCCTGCAGTTAAATAAAAATCAGCTGGTGAGTAACGCTTGCGCAGAACGCATCTTGCAGGTGTTACTCACAACTGATAACTATTATAGTGGATGTTCCAAGGTTGCAACCATTACTTCTGCAGTCTTGGAAGCATACCTTCTGCACACATAATCATATATGGAGGTTTTTTTTTACCAGACAATATTGTTCTGGACAGAAAAGGCAGAGCTACAAAACACGTCTTTCTATTATAGATGTATGGAGGGCATTGAACACCTTATTACAATGAAAAAAACATAATCCAAGGCAGATCGTATAACACCCAATTTCATAGATTATTGTCTAATCTCAAACTCATTCTTTGCAGGTAGAATCAACCACTATATTACCATTCACAATCTCAGACCACACCCTGATATAAATGGTTATCACACACAATTCAACAAAATGTTTTATTCAGTGATTTTTACCATCCCACATAAGCTCTGATTTCTGAAGCACTCTCTTGGGGCCTCATTCAATTGCTATTTGGTCAATTGAATAGGGCTCTAAATAAGCACATAGCATATTTTTTTTAAATACATTTTTAGTTAGTGAAAATCTTGCTTTTGGATAGATATTTACTAACTAAAAACTTCTTTAAAAAAAATATGTTATGTGCTTATTTAGACCCCTATTCAATTGGCCAAGTTGCAATTGAATGAGGGCCTTGGTGATTAGAACAGTGCAAAAACAATTAACAATATACTTTATTTTGGAATACTGCAAAAGCAGTTGTCACAGATAAACTCATAACTTTGGATATACACAATTGAGTTAATTTAAGTAAAAATAATCCACAGTCTTCAATGAACTCACTTTAGTTTACACCAGTGGTTCCCAAACCTCTCCACCCACCAGACAGGCCATGATTTAGTTGAAACACTGCGTGAACAAAGGTGAAGCAACTAGTATTCAACAGGCGGAGGAGCCCTGGTTGCTTTACCTGTGTATTCCCAAAGTGTTTCACCTAAATCATGATCTGTCTGGTGGGTCTTGAGGAGAGATTTGATAATCACTGCTTTACACTGCTCTCCACCGTACTTACTTTCCACAAAAGCAAGCTAGGAAGAAAAAAACATTTTTGGCCTAATATTCATAAATATTATTATAAATTATAAAATTTACTATTATGGAAACAAAGTTGTAAAGTATCTTTCGAGAATTTAAAAAAGACTTAATGCTCCAACAAACATAAAGGTCACTGTGGCAAAATAGGAACCCAACAAATAATCCAACAAATTCCTCATAATTTTTATGCTCAATTTTATTAAAAAGTTACACCTAATTATGAGGAACAAAGTACATTTTGAGAACAACTAAAAGTGCTACAACAAACAAAAGGAACAAGCTGCCGGTCTAACAGCCTTATTAAATTGTGATTTAGCCAATTGAATAGGGCTCTATATAAACACAGAACATATTTTTTTACCAAAGTTTTTAGTTAGTGAACTTCTATCCAAAAGCAAGGTCTTCACTAACTAAAAACTTCTGTAAAAAAATATGCTCTGTGCTTATATAGAGCCCTATTCAATTGGCTGAATCACAATTTAATAAGGCTGTATATGTCAAAATCACTAATGAAGAAGTGACATAAATTATCTCAAGTTTACATACACACAAATCCATTAAGAACTACTCCAATATCAATAGGTTGGTTTGTAAAACAATATCAGCTAGAGACTGAACATTTACTAACACAATGAAGTTATATGAAGTTTTGGACTTTAGGTCTGGCTACATCAACTCAGACATAAAACTTTGTATAGATGTAACTCACTTTAAGTCCCGGTTTAACCATCAAATCTTATTGATATGCCTCCATCTAGTGGTGAATATCTATAATAGTGGGATGATTTCTTTAAAACTGTGTATATTAAATATTACTTTATAACTATGGGTGTAGGAACTGGGAGGGACGAGGATATAAATCACCCCCCCCCCCCCCGAATTTTTCAATCTGTGCATTTATGTGTAGAGAAGCAGTTGTGTGGTATGTTTATACTATGACCCCTATTCATTTGAGCAATTGTAAGTTACTGGAGCCCGTAAATTAGTTTGCTATTCAATTGGCGTCGTTTAGCTTCCCGCAAACCATTTGCGGGTTACAGGCTGAAAATCCCTGCAGTTTTCAAAATCGTAACTCCCACCCCAGCTAAGCCTTTGATCTTTCAAACCCGTAAGTGTTACAATCGCAAAACGCTATTCAATTTCTACAATTCCTGCAATTGATTTCACACCCGGAAATGGCAAATTTAGAAGAAAATCCTACGAGTAGCAGATAGTACTCTCAAGGGGGTTAAACACCTGATTGTAGCACTCTAAATGCAAATAAAAAATCAATACTGCACTTTGAAAGATGGGGAAGCAATGAAAGACATTAGAATTAAGCCTCAAGCCCGTAAACCTGCAATAAGAAATGTGTTTTTTTATGTTTAATTTCCATGTTATATCAATCTTAATCAAGGAGTTAATACATATCAGGCCACCCACATGGACTAGAACAGTATTGTATAGAATAGTTTAACAGCCATGTGTTACTAATGTCATGATGACAATCTCGTTTACTATTAACTGTTTCTATATTGGTCGTTACAGCCTTACTTCATTAATCATGATCATGCTTTGAAATGCTACGGGTGCATGGTTTACGGCTTAGGATTTCAGCCAGGTAGCTGTGACCTTGATCAATTGAATCCCTCTGTAACTGTTGCAAATTTCAAGCCCGCAGATTTACGGATGGTATGAAGATAAATGCAGGACTGCAATTGAATAGGGGCCTATAAGAAGTTACCACCCCCCCACCCCCAGATTTTCTCTGGCTCCTGCACCCATGTCTTGACCTAAGCAAGGCCCAGTTGGTATGTGCATATAAGAATTTAAACCCCATCACCCATTGAATATAAAATTAGACACAGACCACTTCTTGGGAGATAACTGGCCACAGCGTTTATTGGTAAACACAACATAACGTAATAGCCATAATGATAAATAAATAAATAAATAAACATAACCCCGAGGGGAGGAGCCTGGATAGAGACAGTACACCCTATGCCCTGAAGCCTCATCCAGGGCCTACCGTGTTGGAACATCCGTACCACCGTAGGGTAGGATCTCCCCCATTTTTCCACTGTCCCGGCGACTCCCCTCACCACCCGCCGCTGTGACAGTATAAACAAACAAACGTTTGATACCATATAATATATACTTAATGATACATCCACAACAACAAGTACTTCAGACAATAAACAACATAATCCACAACTTACTATTCATCTTTTTTTTAATTTTTATTAACAGTACAAAATATACATCACTTTAACAACAATACTTTAGGGATGGGTGGGTGGGCATCTGCTCCCATGGCTAGCTGGGGGCAAACTAGTGGAAATTGCCGCCAAAAGCCTATCATGGCTCCACCTCCCCCAGCTAGCCACATCCTGCCCCTCCCAGGTCCTGCCAGGTCAGGTGGTCCCTCCTTCCAACCTCAAGCAAGCCCGAGGTGGCCTATGGGCCCTTCATGACCTAAGCAAGGCCCAGTTGGTATGTGCATATAAGAATTTATACCCCATCACCCATTGAATATAAAATTAGACACAGACCACTTCTTGGGAGATAACTGGCCACAGCGTTTATTGGTAAACACAACATGACGTAATAGCCATAACAATAAATAAATAAATAAACAAACATAACCCAGAGGGGAGGAGCCTGGACAGAGACAGTACACCCTACGCCCTGAAGCCTCATCCAGGGCCTACCGTGTTGGAACATCCGTACCACCGTAGGGTAGGATCTCCCCCATTTTTCCACTGTCGCGGCGACTCCCCTCACCACCCGCCACAAAGAAGATTGCATAATACCTTTGCGGATTCGACTCCCCCCACCAAAACAAAACACCATGGCCAGCCACATACCCTACTAAAACAGCACTCCACGCTCCACATCTGCTCATGATCCATCCACGCCGGGGCCACGCCCAGCTCTGGGCTAAGACCGACAACCAAGGCCACTCGCCCGCATGGTCTGATTTACTAATAGCCCATGCTATTTCCGCCCGATACCTTCCAATTCTCAAGACCACATTCTCCAAAAGCCCGTAGGGCTGTTACGGTGACTGCTTCTGCACCAAGCGAGTGGGCAGCAGGTTCCATGTGGAATATGCCCAAATGCTGCTGGCAATCTCCAACATTGTAGAATCACTTATAGAGAATCAGTCCCATTTCATCAAGGGAAGGTGCAAACCAACCTCGCGATTGGCTGGACAAAGAGAGCCGTAATCCAGGAAGGGGGGAGCAATCAGCGTGCCCAACACACTGTAACTACCTCCTTTCCCCGCCTGCTCAACTTGGCCGTCGCTGCCAAATGGTCACATGATCACCCTGGATCGCCAGACCAGTCACCTGAGGTCGACATACCTTGTCTGTTTACCAACCAAACTCCTGCTACCATCCGACCAGCGGAAAGAGATGGCCGCACCGAACCGCAAGGAGTCAGACCGACAACCAAGGCCACTCGCCTGCATTGTCTGATTTACTAATAGCCCATGCTTTTTCCACCCGATACCTTCCAATTCTCAAGACCACATTCTCCAAAAGTCCGTAGGGCTGTTACGGTGACTGCTTCTGCACCAAGCGAGTGGGCAGCAAGTTCCATGCGGAATATGCCCAAATGCTGCTGGCAATCTCCAACGTTGTAGAATCACTCATAGAGAACCAGTCCCATTTCATCAAGGGAAGGTGCAAACCAACCTCGCGATTGGCTGGACCAAGAGAGCCGTAATCGAGGAAGGGGGAGCAATCAGCGTGCCCAACACACTGTAACTACCTACTTTCCCCGCCTGCTCAAATTCGCCGTTGCTGCCAAATGGTCACATGATCACCCTGGATCACCAGACCAGTCACCTGAGGTCGACATACCTTGTCTGTTTACCAACCAAACTCTTGCTACCATCCGACCAGCAGAAAGAGATGGCTGCACAGAACTGCAAGGATTCAGACTTGTCACAGACCTCTTTCCATAACCGCAGTAACCAGCCATATGGTCATATGATCACCCTTTGGATCCCTAGACCAGGCACCTGAGGTCGCCCCACCTTGCCTGTATACCAAGCAACCTCTCACTACCGGCACACCAGCGGGAAGGAGAAATGGCTGCACAGCCCGCAAGACTTTGCACTTCTCACAGACCACTTTCCCGAACAGTGGTATCTCCGGCTCTTAGGAAAAGGCTACCAGTCGCCTGCTGTCCCTTTGCCATACCTCCTGTTCACCTTTACCACTTGCTCTCCATCCATTCCTTCGTCAGGACCCATTAACCCAGCTTGATTTCCGATGGGCCACACTGCTACTCCCCCCGCCCCCCCCACCTTTGGGGGACTCCTCCTCTGAGCCTAGGGATAGCGTACCCAGTGCCCAAACTGTCCAACCTCCCATCCTGGCCTGTAGTCTGAGGCTGGCACCTTTTTGACCTGTTATCTACATAATACTATATGCTCCTCTATCCGTACTGAGCACAGGGTCTTCAACAACGTGGTCCTGAACAAGCAACTACATACTGAGAAACAGCCTGCACCACCACCGCAATCACTGCATACTCTAATTACTGCCCTTTGATCCACTGCCAACCAGCCGTGTATAACTCTAGAAAGATCTACGAAGCCAAATACCTTACAGCCCATACCCATCACAATAGCTTATGATACCACCCTGAATGATCAAAACAGGGTCCTCCATTTTTGGAAGGTTGTTAATGCTGTATTTTCCCTTGTTTTTATCCCCTGTATTGCGCTACGGAATATGTTGGCGCGTTACAAATAAAAGTTAATAAAGTTAATAAATGATCAAAGCGTGATACAACCGCCGGGGATGACAGGAGTGACAGCCCTTGTTGCATATACACCAAAAAAAACAAAACACACATATATACGCCTCAGTCCGCACGTTGCCGATCCTGGCATGAAGAGTTAATAATATCCTGGAACTCACCTGGAAAAGCATATAATACCCTCTGCTTTATGACTATTACCGGATACCAAGCGGTAGCGCCCCGCCAGCACGGCCCCAAAGACTTTTTTTTTTTTTTTAAATCCGAGACAAAATCTGACAATCCCTTATACATATCTCCATTACCATACAACAAAAAAAACATGTGATAGCCCCACTGAACACGCCCACCGCTACCCACCAAATGGCGCAATCATGGTTTACAATCTTGCATCTCACGGCATAACCTACACTACCTCTAACCAGACTGACCAGGGGCCCGACGCAGGTCCCCAGATGCCGTTACAGACAGATTTGAAAAGAGCTAGGGCATAGCATCAATCTGGGCATGCCCTTGCTGACCGCTCCTCTTACCAGTCAAAGTATGTATAATACCTGCTCCGAACCGTTTGAGCGTCATACCGTCGTGTCTTACAAACTGCAGAGGATTATAAGACGTACCAGGACGAAAACCTCAAGATATGATACCACTAAGCAGGACCCTCCACAGCAGGACAAAAGAGGATCACCCGAGCCAAACCACCACTGTATATGAAAAAAAAACTGCTATCAGCTACCCTGCCAACACTATGGAAGAACATGCCTGTGCAGAAAACGCCTGAGACAAAATTTACATATAAAAAAACACTTGTGCACCTTTAACATCGGTAGCCTAGAGCACCTATGTCTATAATAACAGACGCAAACACCTCTGCTATCACTTGGAATTGACCAAACACCTACCCTAGACCCACCTTCAGGAGTCAATATAACCACCCAAGACCAAAGCGGATAAGGCATAAGAGTAAACCGTGGAGGAGTATACGACATACCCCAAAAAAGGGATAATTCTGCTGGAATGCTACCCGGCCTCCTTCCAAATCCCACTACAAACCTGAAACTAGTGGTATGAGAACTGTCTACCCGATCAATGGAACCCACGACGATAGATATGATGAACGGGGAATGAGTAACCTACGGCACAGAACCGTAATGCGATAAAATGGTAAAGCCTCCCAGCATACAGGGAGGCATATACCCCTAACGTTCTCATCTAGACCTCTATAAAGTAGACTGTTTATAAACAGCCCCAATACCCTGATGTCAAGGCGGTAAAGTATAATAAGCGCGCAGTGTCACTAAACAACCTGGGCACCAACTCGTCTAAGGAGGACACTATGGGGAGGAATTGGCCCTATAACTTCCTAAGGCTTCTCTGCCCCCCTCAAGACAGCCCCTGGTAACCTGATATATAGGCTTATGGCCCCAATATGCCAGGCAGTTCCATAAGGTGGACCACTGACAATCCTCAAGGCACAGCACTAAGCGCTGTACCCAGTGCAGTTGCAGCAAGAACAACCGCAAATCATATGATCGTTCCAGCCCGCAACTGCTACAGTCAATCTCTATAAAAATCCCCTGGTGTTCAACCCCATAGCCCGCAATTGGAGAAGCCAACTGCCACCGCCAGTATTAAAAGTCCTATCTGTCCCCCGTAACTCCCAGTTATGAACACACTATTGTACAAATAACGCAAGGGAAAATGATGTTAAGTATTAAATAATCACACAACGTCCTCAGACTCGTAGATAATAATATGAAATAGATTTATTGCGGATGAAAACCGCAGTATACAGAATATGTCAATATATATAACAGAAGTACCATAGACTTGACTATCATATTGACAGAGAATGTTGCTATTAATGTGACCAAGTGCTGCTTACCTACACTGCATGGCAGCCTGAGAGAGAAGGAAGGCCTGGTGACATCACCACGAGTCCCAGCACACAGCAAAATGGTACACACAGCCTTCACTAATATGATTATGTGCACTCTGACCACCCCACATAATCTATACACATAAATATATACATATAGAATACACAAACATATATACCCAAGAATAAAAAAACACAATACACATAAACAAATACACACAACAATAAATACAATACACAAATACCACACCATACCCATACATGACCAATACACCTACAACAGCATAAACACATCCTGATATATCTCGAAATACATACATACATACATAACATATATATATATATATATATATATATATATATATATATATCCCCTATACATACATATATATATCCACATATACATACATACATACAACATCCACAAGCACATGTATATCCAGATAGACATAACCATATGCACACATATATCCATATACACACACACACATACATATATATATATATATATATATATACATATATATATAAAACCATATACACACACACATATATATATATATATATATATATATATATAAACATCCATATACACACACATATATCCAAATACATATCCATCCATATATATAATACGCAACAAACAAAAACATACCCAAACACATATAAACATACATATACACCCACACACACCTATATATATAAAATATACACACACACATACATACAGTACAACTACATACACACATATATAAGTGTATAATATATAAGCCTACTACAGAGTTATATAATGCAGTTCATAATACATGCTGCCTTGATAGCAGGGACACAGCTTACCCTCCCCTGCACACCACAGACACCACAGCTGCAGCAACTAGATCTGTGGCCTGAACCAGCCCTCTGGCAGTTCTCCTCCTAACACAGCCCCCACGCTGCAACCAAGGAGAGCTGTACCGGTGAGCTGCAGACCCATCAGTGCCCCCAGCACCCACATAGCCTATGACAAGGAGCACTAGCAGCTCCATCCTCTTCCATGGCTAGCTAGGGGCCAATCCCTCTTAAGTGGCCCCAGCACTCCACCCTGTGCTCCCTAACACTCTGGAGGCCATAAACAGGAGCTGCACCAGCAGCACATCTGCTCCCATGGCTAGCTGGGGGCAAACTGGTGGAAATTGCTGCCAAAAGCCTATCATGGCTCCACCTCCCCCAGCTAGCCACATCCTGCCCCTCCCAGGTCCTGCCAGGTCAGG
Source organism: Discoglossus pictus (assembly GCA_027410445.1). NCBI lineage: Eukaryota > Metazoa > Chordata > Amphibia > Anura > Alytidae > Discoglossus > Discoglossus pictus. The sequence goes on from CM050165.1 coordinate 236,711,212, forward strand.
TGGTCCCTCCTTCCAACCCCAGGCAAGCCTGAGGTGGCCTATGGGCCCTTCAATAACTACATAATCCTGAAAATCACCTAAGCGAGAGAAAAAATGGCCGCCGAACAAAACGAAAACGAGGCTAAAGGTCCTTAAACACGCAAAACACTACCATAAACATGCAAAACACCACCAAACAGCTACGGATATTCCGAAAAACTCGCACAACATAGAAAACGAATATTTTGAAAAACTTGCACGACATAGAAAACGAACAATGCTGCATCAGCCACATTATATACACCAAACACATTTCATTGCCGTCATTTTTTGACTTAACTGGGACCTAAGTCAGCAATTTTTTTCTTCTAAGTTCCTCGGCTCTTTTTTTTTTGTGTGTGTAAGTCCGTATTTAGTCATTGCGTGTAAGTCCGTATTTAGTCATTGCGTGTTTTGTGTTTTATTTTTAAAGTGCCGCTTCTGTCCGCATTTGCGCCCTGCAATGAGCCTTTGGCTCATTGCAGCCGACGTGGGAGCCTCCACCTCCGCAAATGTGGCCCCTCGCTTCGAGAGGGTCCGCATTTGCTGTCCGAAACTCGTACGGGGTCGTAGGGATGAGCGCTTGGTGAGGGCCACAGTTTCCTAGTTGCGTTACCAACGGATTTTGCCAAGCCCGCCTGCTGACAACTATATATGTGATTGCTGTGGTGAACTACCTACTTATAAAGTCCACAACACAGGCTGAGATCCCGCTCCATGCTGATGATAGCCAGTAAGGTTGAAACAGCTGTACATAGATTGGATACTCAGCCTATTTTTAATACAACCTTGGCTTTGCATCAAAGCTGTGTAATACAGCAGGCATAAGCTTAAAGGAAGCCATGTTTGATAATGGCTATGGATTGAAGTGCGAGGCATTTGTGGGCACATTTGCATGTCCCAGCTAAACTTCCCAGAATGCAGTGTAATAACTGTTTTTCTCAGAATTCTGAGCTGGAAGCAGGTTTTTAAACTTGTTTTAGACTTTCAAATGTGAACACAGATGTAATATTTATTTACTGTACTACTGTACGGTGGGGGGCTTCTATCGCTCTTTTGCCCACCATATTATAAATGATTGCTCTATATATATATATATATATATATATATATTTATATATATTAACATTTTAAATAACTAGCTCACAGTTCACTTAGCTATTCAATAATATATATATATATATTAGAATATTGCCCGTCAAAAAATTACGGGAATTAAATTGTAAGTGAGCTAATGCTGTTTGGTGTATGGTAAGGAACTAAATAATACATTAATAAAGGAATATACTTTACCTATTTGAAAGTAATATATGCAGGAAGCATTATGCTGAAGAGCTGACAATCTGTTTTCATGTTGCTGCAGCATACAATGTGTGTTTTGAGTGCTGTGGAGCTGCTGTGTAAGTGTGAGCAATGTGTGCAGTGTGTAGTGTAAATAGTGTGCGTGCGTGAGGAAAATCCGTTAGGGTAGCTGTGCACTTCCGCATTATGTAAGTTAGTGTTGTAAAATGGTGCCTATGTGGTACGCGGCTGTTGGTAAATGAATGTCCTTGTTCTTGGACCTCGTCTGGCTTTTTCGGAAAATCTGTATGAGTTTGGTGGTGTTTTGCGTGTTTAGGGTCCTGTAGCCTTGTTTTCGTTTTTTTCGGGGGCCATTCTTTCTCTCGCTTAGGTGATTTTCGGGTGTCTAAACTCTGGAATTTGGACTTAAATGGAGGTGTAACTTCACTTGCAGAGGTCCTGGGTGCCCCCTCTTGCAGTGGGTAAGCTTTTTATGTGTTTGTTGTGTGTATTTATTGTGTTTTGAATGTCTTGATGTCCGCACGGGTCAGCCGTTAAAGTCGTAAATTTGTGAGGTTGTAATGGGTTTTTTTCTATGTCCTGCGTCTTGTATTTGTGTGTTGTAAGTCCGTAAATGTTGCGAGGTCCGCAGTTGCTGGCAAGGAGCGCCTTTGGCGCTCCATGCCAGCAACTGAGGCCCTCGCTTTGTGAGGGCTGCAGCATTAGCAACAACTTTTGACAACACGCAGTTATGACAACTATATATGTGATATATCAATTTAATTTAGCTTAGTTTTTAAAGCAGAGGGTGTTGGACTAGTGGAAAGTGAGCTCCTTAAATGCTTTATTTAGTAAGTCATTGGTTCTAAATCAATTCCTTCCACTTAAAAAAAAAAATAACTAATGTATTTATTAACACACGCATGACTGAATATATATATATATATATATATATATATATATATATACAGTCAGGTCCATAAATATTGGGACATCGACACAATTCTAAACTTTTTGGCTCTATATACCACCACAATGGATTTGAAATGAAACTAACAAGATGTGCTTTAACTGCAGACTTTCAGCTTTAATTTGAGGGTATTTACATCCAAATCAGTTGAACGGTGTAGGAATTACAACAGTTTGTATATGTGCCTCCCACTTTTTAAGGGACCAAAAGTAATGGGACAATTGGCTGCTCAGCTGTTCCATGGGCAGGTGTGTGTTATTCCCTCATTATCCCATTTACAAAGACCAGATACAAGCTCCACTGTTCATTTCAAGTGTGCTATTTGCATTTGTTGCTGTTAACTCTCAATATGAGATCCAAAGAGCTGTCACTATCAGTGAAGCAAGCCATCATTAGGCTGAAAAAACAAAACAAACCCATCAGAGAGATAGCAAAAAACATTAGGTGTGGCCAAATCAACCGTTTGGAACATCCTTAAAAAGAAAGAACGCACCGGTGAGCTCAGCAACACCAAAAGACCCGGAAGACTACGGAAAACAACTGTGGTGGATGACCGAATAATTATTTCCCTGGTGAAGAAAACACCCTTCACAACAGTTGGCCAGATCAAGAACACTCTCCAGGAGGTAGGTGTATGTGTGTCAAAGTCAACAATCAAGAGAAGACTTCATCAGAGTAAATACAGAGGGTTCACCACAAGATGTAAACCATTGGTGAGCCTCAAAAACAGGAAGGACAGATTAGAGTTTTCCAAACAACACCTAAAAAAGCCTTCACAGTTCTGGAACAACATCCTATGGACAGATGAGACTAAGATCAACTTGTACCAGAGTGATGGGAAGAGAAGAGTATGGAGACGGAAAGGAACTGCTCATGATCCAAAGCATACCACCTCATCAGTGAAGCATGGTGGTGGTAGTGTCATGGCGTGGGCATGTATGGCTGCCAATGGAACTGGTTCTCTTGTATTTATTGATGACGTGACTGCTGACAAAAGCAGCAGGATGAATTCTGAAGTGTTTCGGGCAATATTATCTGCTCATATTCAGCCAAATGCTTCAGAACTCATTGGACAGCGCTTCACAGTGCAGATGGATAATGACCCAAAGCTTACTGCAAAAGCAACCAAAGAGTTTTTTAAGGGAAAGAAGTGGAATGTTATGCAATGGCCAAGTCAATTACCTGATCTGAATCCGATTGAGCATGCATTTCACTTGCTGAAGACAAAACTGAAGGGAAAATGCTCCAAGAACAAGCAGGAACTGAAGACAGTTGCAATAGAGGTCTGGCAGAGCATCACCAGGGATGAAACCCAGCGTCTGGTGATGTCTATGCATTCCAGACTTCAGGCTGTAATTGACTGCAAAGGATTTGCAACCAAGTATTAAAAAGTGAAAGTTTGTTTTATGACTGTTAATCTGTCCCATTACTTTTGGTATCTTAAAAAGTGGGAGGCACATATACAAACTGTTGTAATTCCTACACCGTTCACCTGATTTGGATGTAAATACCCTCAAATCCATTGTGGTGGTGTATAGAGCCAAAAAGATTAGAATTGTGTCGATTTCCCAATATTTATGGACCTGACTGTATATATTCAATCACATAATAGTTGTCAAACTACAATTCGCCGTCATGCTTGCCATTAACGCATAGAAGCCTTCCAAACTCGGAGGACTTAGGCGATTGAAGCTTGGAGCACTTAGGCAATGAGCGCCAAAGGTGCTCATTGCCTGCTAGCCTCGCAAAGCGAGGCGAGCAGTTGAGGCATTGAAAAACGCGGGACTTAAGCAGAAATGAGCACCCAAGCACAGGGGGACAGCCAGGATGTCTGGGAGTGAGGTTGCACGCAAATTTAAGCCGAATTTGCCGAGTTTCGGCACACGATTATCGACTAAGCGAGAAACAAAATCGCGGCCGAACATTTTTTAAACGAGGCTAAAGGAGACAAAGTTAGCCAGGAACGACCTCGGAATCACTGACAGGCACGTACGAGCTAGCCAGGAACGACCTGGGAATCTCGGCAGCTAAAAAACCGACCACGCAAAAATACTAATTTAATGGCCAAACCAAGGAAATCGAAAAACAAGAAAAAAATGTAAATAAAAAAAACACACTCACACACAGCACGGGGTGGGGTGGGACGCCAGGATGCCTGGAAGTGAGGTTGCATGCAAATTTAAGCCGAATTTGCCGCGTTTCGGCAGCCAAGTTTTAAAAAAAAAAAGAGGCTAAAGGAGACCAAGGCGCACAAATCACCGCCAGGCACGTACGAGTCAGCCAGGAACATAGGAGATACAAACTATACCATTATAACGGATGGAAAATGCTTGCGAGCCACGTAACACATAGAAAAAAAATGCCATTTTACAACATTAACTATTAGCAAATAATAACAGTAAAGTAATTCTAAAATGGTGCTTTACCAGCGTACACAAACGGTTTGGCCTCGTGCACGCAGCCGATTTACACTGCACACTTGCCGCATTGCTGACACTCTCTCCTCAGGTGATCAACAGTCCAACTGTACATTTTCTGATGAAGGAAAATCCAAAGAGATTGTTAGCTTTCAGGATATTGATTGCTGCATATTACATATAAATAAGTAAAGTATATAAATTTATTAATTCACTGCACTAAAAAAATATATACTTTACACTGTACTTATATATCTGTCTTTGCGATGAGCGCAAAAGGTGATCGTTGCAAAGGAGGAAACTTGAAGTACACGAGGGGAGAGGCTTGCAATGAGCGCCGAAGGTCCTCAGAGGAACAAAAGCCTTACATTGTGTGGCAAACAGCATTGCCATGACTTCAAATTTTATTGACCTCATTTTTGATGGGCAAGTCGCTAGTATATATATATATATATATATATATATATATATATATATATATATATATATATGTACATTTTTTGATAAAAAAACAAAACAAGTGGAAGGCAGGGGAATCAAGCCCATGACTTAGCAATGCAAAAAAAAAATTAAAGCAGGATGCTTACCACTGTGCCACCATAATTCACTTTTATAGTGTAAATCCCTAATACAATGTACTACAGTTACAGACCCCAGCCTCATTAATTATGCAGGTTCTTGTGGGATGGCTTCAAGGGCTAAACTAAAATGACAATAACTAAGTCAATTTTTGATATATTCCAAATGATTTTTCTCCCTCTAACTGATGGCGCAGAGCACATATGGAGACTTTTGTGGTCCTTTAAATGTAATGGGTCATAAGTATAAGCCAGTTTAAAAAAGATTGCTGTAGCCTTCTACAGGTTGTTGCCCACTAAATGAGTTGCAGGTCAGTTAGTCAGCAACTCTTATTAGCAGTTATTTAGAGCACAGTGGGGCAAACAAAGTACTCTGATCAGATCTATGCTGATCAGATCTATAGTTAAAGTGGCATAAAAGAAGCTACAAATATTGTATCATTTACAACTATAGGTAATAACAAGTACATTAGCATTTGAATGCTTTTAAAATGTATTTTCCTACAGTAAAATAGCATTGAAGATTGCAATATTTAGCAGTCAGTCTTTCTGAGTCACCCACATTTATTATGTATTCCGCCTCCTATATAAGGTGTCAGTATCTCATCACTTAAGAATATCCCACAATGTTTTTGAAGAATATTCTCTAGACAAGGTTGCAAGTTACTAAAAGAACCCACAAAACTTACAAGTCCATTGCTATCACCATCTCTCAACTTTGGGAATAGTAATGCGTCATGAACCATATTTAAGGCCCTGTGATAAGCCTTCTTAATTAGTTGTCCTTGCAAGCTTACCTTACAAGCTTACGGCCTTATTAAATTGCAATATACACACACACACTAGTTGCTTGCCCGCCACTAATGACGGGATAATATTTTATTTTTCTGCCGCCCCCCCCCCCCCCGGGCCTCTTTCCCCCATCTCCTATGTCTCACCCCCCTCCCCTGTCTCTTTCTCCCCCACCTGTCTCTTTCTCCTGTCTCTCTTTCGCCCCCTCTCTCTCCCACTGTCTCTTTTTCTCCCCTCCCTCTCCTGTGTCTCTTCCTCACACCCTCCCCTGTGTCTCTTACTCACCCTCCCTCCCCTGAATCTCTTCCCCCCTCCCCCCCTTGTCTCTCCCACCTCCCTCCCCTGTGTCTCTCCCACCTCCTCTTCTGTGTATCTTTCCCACTCCCTCCCTTGTGTCTCTTTCCCCCCTTCCATCTCTCTTTTTCACCCTCTCCCTCTCCCCTGTCTCTGTTTCCCCCCTCTACCCTGTCTCTTGTTTTCCTCCTTTCCCCTGTCTCTCTTTCCCCCTTCCATCTCTCTTTTTCACCCTCTCCCTCGTCTCTTTTTTTTCACCTCTCCCTCCCCTGTCTCTCTTTCCCCCTCTCCCTACCCTGTGTCTCCCCCTCCCTCCCCTGTGTCTCTTACTCCCCCTCTCCGTCCCCTGTGTCTCTTACTCCCCTTCTCCCTCCCCTGTGTCTACTTTACCCTCTCTCCCTCCACTGTATCTCTTCCCTCTCCTGTGTCTTTTTCCCCCTGGCCATTCCCTGTTTCTCTTCCCCCTCCCTCCCCTGTCTCTTTTCCCCCTCTCCCTCCCCTGTGTCTCTTTCCTCCTTCTCCCTGCCCTGTGTTTCCCCCTCCCTCCCCTGTGTCTCTTACTCCCCCTCCACTTTGTCTCTTACTCCCACTCTCCCTCCCCTGTCTCTCTTTCCCCCTACTCCCTGTCATGTGTTTCCCCCTCCCTCCCCTGTGTCTCTTACTCCCCCTCTCCCTACTCTGTGTCTCCTTTCCCCATCTTCCTCCCCTGTGTCTCTCCCCTCCCTCCTGTGTGTCTCTTACCCCCTCCCTCCCCTGTGTCTCTCCCACCTCCCTCCCCTGTGTCTCTCCCACCTCCCTCCCCTGTGTCTATTTCCCCCCTTCCATCTCTCTTTTTCACCCTCTCCTTCCCTCTCTTTCCCCCCTCTCCCCTGTCTCTCTTTCCCCCCTCTCCCCTGTCTCTCTTTTCCCCCTCTCCCCTGTCTCTCTTTCCCCCCTCTCCCCTGTCTCTCTTTCCCCCCTCTCCCCTGTCTCTCTTTCCCCCCTCTCCCCTGTCTCTCTTTCCCCCCTCTCCCCTGTCTCTCTTTCCCCCCTCCCCCTGTCTCGCTTTCCCCCCTCTCCCCTGTCTCTCTTTCACCCCTCTCCCCTGTCTCTCTTTCACCCCTCTCCCCTGTCTCTCTTTCCCCCCTCTCCCCTGTCTCTCTTTCCCCCCTCTCCCCTGACTCTCTTTCCCCCTGTCTCTCTTTCCCCCTCTCCCCTGTCTATCTTTTCCCTGCTCTCCCCATCTCTCTTCCCCACCTCTCCCCTGTCTCTCTTTCCCCCCTCTCCCCTGTCTCTCTTTCGCCTTTCTCTCTTTCCCCCTCTCCCCTGTCTCTCTTTTCCCTGCTCTCCCCATCTCTCTGCCCCACCTCTCCCCTGTCTCTCTTTCCCCCGTCTCTCTTCACCCCTCTCCCCTGTCTTGTTCCCCCTCTCCCTCCCCTGTCTGTCTTGTTCCCCCTCTCCCTCCCCTGTCTGTCTTGTTCCCCCTATCTCTCCCCTGTCTCTCTTTCCCCTCTCTCCCCTGTCTCTCTTTCCCCCCTCTCCCCTGTCTCTCTTTCCCCCCTCTCCCCTGTCTCTCTTTCCCCCCTCTCCCCTGTCTCTCTTCCCCCCCTCTCCCCTGTCTCTCTTCCCCCCCTCTCCCCTGTCTCTCTTCCCCCCCCTCTCCCCTGTCTCTCTTTCCCCCCTCTCCCGTCTCTCTTTCCCCCCTGTCTCTCTTTTTCCCCCACTCCCCTGTCTCTCTTTTTTTCCCTCTCCCCTGTCTCTCTTTCCCCCCCTCTCCCCTGTCTCTCTTTCCCCCTCTCCCCTGTCTCTCTTTCCCCCCCTCTCTCCTGTCTCTATTTCCCCCTCTCCCCTGTCTCTCTTTTCCCCCTCTCCCCTGTCTCTCTTTTCCCCACTCTCCCGTCTCTCTTTTCCCCACTCTCCCCTGTCTCTCTTGTTCCCCGTCCCCTGTCTCTCTTCCCCCCTCTCCCCTGTCTCTCTTCCTACCTCTCCCCTGTCTCTCTTTCCTCCCTCTCCCCTGTCTCTCTTTCCCCCTCTCCCCTGTCTCTCTTTCCCCCCTCTCCCCTGTCTCTCTTTCCCCCCTCTCCCCTGTCTCTCTTTTTTCACTCTCCCCTGTCTCTCTTTCCCCCCCTCTCCCCTGTCTCTCTTTCCCCCCCTCTCCCCTGTCTCTCTTTCCCCCTCACCCCTGTCTCTCTTTCCCCCTCACCCCTGTCTCTCTTTTCCCCCCTCTCCCCTGTCTCTCTTTTCCCCCCTCTCCCCTGTCTCTCTTTTCCCCCCTCTCCCCTGTCTCTCTTTCCCCCCTCTCCTGTCTCTGTTTTCCCCACTCTTCCCTGTCTCTCTTGTTCCCCCTGTCCCCTGTCTCTCTTGTTCCCCTCTCCCCTGTCTCTCTTTTCCCCCTCTCCCCTGTCTCTCTTTCCCCCCTCTCCCCTGTCTCTCTTTCCCCCCCTCTCCCCTGTCTCTCTTTTGCCCCCCTCTCCCCTGTCTCTCTTTTTCCCCCTCTCCCCTGTCTCTCTTTTTTCCCCTCTCCCCTGTCTCTCTTTTTTTCCCTCTCCCCTGTCTCTCTTTTTTTCCCTCTCCCCTGTCTCTCTTTTCCCCTCTCCCCTGTCTCTCTTTTCCCCCCTCTCCCGTCTCTCTTTTCCCCACTCTTCCCTGTCTCTCTTGTTCCCCTTGTCCCCTGTCTCTCTTGTTCCCCCTCTCCCCTGTCTCTCTTGTTCCCCCTATCCCCTGTCTCTCTTGTTCCCCCTCTTCCCTGTCTCTATTGTTCCCCCTCTCCCTCCTCTGTCTCTCTTTCCCCCCTCTCCCTCCTCTGTCTCTCTTTCCCCCCTCTCCCTCCCCCGTGTCTCTTACTCCCCCTCCCCTGTGTCTCTTACTCCCCCTCTCTCCCTCCCCCTCTCTCCCTCCCCTCTTCCTCTCCCTCTTCCTCCCCTCTGTCTCTCCCTCTTCCTCCCCTCTGTCTCTCCCTCTTCCTCCCCTCTGTCTCTCCCTCTCCCTCCCCTCTTTCTCCATCTTTTCCTCCCCGGTGTCTCATTTCCCCCGCTCTCCCTCCCCTGTATCTCTTCCCTCTCCTGTGTCTCTTTCCCCCTCTCCCTCCCCTGTATCTCTACCCCTTCCTCCCATGTGTCTCTTTCCCCCTCGCCCTCCCCTGTTTCTCTCCCCCCTCCCTCCCCTGTTTCTCTTCACCCTACCTCCCCTGTGTCTCTTTTCCCTCTCTCCCTCACCTGTGTCTCTTTCCTCCTTCTCCCTGCCCTGTGTTTCCCCCTCCCTCCCATGTGTCTCTTACTCCCCCTCTCCCTCCCCTGTCTCTTTCCCCCTCCTCCCTGCCCAGTGTTTCCCCCTCCCTCCCCTGTGTCTCTTACTCCCCCTCTCCCTGCCCTGTGCCTCTCCCATCTCCCTCCTCTGTGTCTCTTCCCCCCTCCCTCCCCTGTGTCTCTTTCCCCCCTTCCATCTCTCTTTTTCCCCCTCTCCCTCCCTCTCTTTCCCCCATCTCCCCTGTCTCTCTTTTCCCCATCTCCCCTGTCTCTCTTTTCTCCCATCTCCCCTGTCTCTCTTTTCTCCCATCTCCCCTGTCTCTCTTTTCTCCCATCTCCCCTGTCTCTCTTTTCTCCCATCTCCCCTGTCTCTCTTTTCCCCATCTCCCCTGTCTCTCTTTTCCCCATCTCCCCTGTCTCTCTTTCCCCCCCCTCTCCACTGTCTCTCTTTCCCCCCCTCTCCCCTGTCTCTCTTTCCCCCTGTCTCTCTTTCCCCCCCTCTCCCCTGTCTCTCTTTCCCCCCTCTCCCCTGTCTCTCTTCCCCCCCTCTCCCCTGTCTCTCTTTTCCCCCCCTCTCCCCTGTGTCTCTTACTCCCCCTCTCCCTCCCGTGTTTCTTACTCTCCCTCTCCCTCCCCTGTGTCTCTTACTCCCCCTCTCCCTCCACTGTGTCTCTTACTACCCCTCTCCCTCCCCTCTCTTACTCCTTCTCCCTCCCCTGTGTCTACTTCCCCCTCTCTCCCTCCCCTCTGTCTCTCCCCCTTCCTCCCCTATCTCTCTTTCCCCATCTTTTCCTCCCCTGTGTCTCCTTTCCCCCTCTCTTCCCTCCCCTGTATCTCTTCCCTCTCCTGTGTCTATTTTCCCCCTCTCCCTCCCCTGTGTCTCTTTTCCCTCTCTCCCTCCCCTTTGTCTCTTCCCCCCCTCTCCCTCCCCTGTGTCTCTTTTCCCTCTCTCCCTCCCCTTTGTCTCTTCCCCCCCTCTCTCTCCCCTGTGTCTCTTTCCCCCCTCTCCCTCCCTCCCCTGTGTCTCTTCCCCCCTCCTCCCTGCCCTGTGTTTCCCCCTCCCTCCCCTGTGTCTCTTACTCCCCCTCCACTTTGTCGCTTACTCCCCCTCTCCCTCCCCTGTGTCTCCTTTCCCCATCTCCCTCCCCCTCCCTCCCATGTCTCTCCCCCCTCCCTCTCCTATGTCTCTTCCCCCTTCACTCCCCTATGTCTCTTCCCCCTCTCCCCTGTCTCTCTTTTCCTCCATCTACCTCCTCTGTCTCTTTTGTCCCCCCTCTCCCTCCCCTGTCTCTCTTTCCCCCCATCTCCCTCCTCTGTCTCTCTTTCCCCCGCTCTCCCTCCCCTGTATCTCTTCCCTCTCCTGTGTCTCTTTCCCCCTCTCCCTCCCCTGTATCTCTACCCCTTCCTCCCATGTGTCTCTTTCCCCCTCGCCCTCCCCTGTTTCTCTCCCCCTCCCTCCCCTGTTTCTCTTCACCCTACCTCCCCTGTGTCTCTTTTCCCTCTCTCCCTCACCTGTGTCTCTTTCCTCCTTCTCCCTGCCCTGTGTTTCCCCCTCCCTCCCATGTGTCTCTTACTCCCCCTCTCCCTCCCCTGTCTCTCTTTCCCCCTCCTCCCTGCCCAGTGTTTTCCCCTCCCTCCCCTGTGTCTCTTACTCCCCCTCTCCCTCCCCTGTGCCTCTCCCACCTCCCTCCCCTGTGTCTCTTTCCCCCCTTCCATCTCTCTTTTTCCCCCTCTCCCTCCCTCTCTTTCCCCACACTCCCCTGTCTCTCTTTTCCCCATCTCCCCTGTCTCTCTTTTCCCCATCTCCCCTGTCTCTCTTTTCCCCATCTCCCTTGTCTCTCTTTTCTCCATCTCCCCTGTCTCTCTTTTCTCCCTCTCCCCTGTCTCTCTTTTCCCCCTCTCCCCTGTCTCTCTTTCCCCCCCTCCCTCCTGTCTCTCTTTCCCCCCCTCTCCCCTGTCTCTTTCCCCCCTCTCCCCGGTCTCTCTTTCCCCCCCTCTCCCCTGTCTCTCTTTCCCCCCCTCTCCCCTGTCTCTCTTTCCCCCCTCTCCCCTGTCTCTTTTTCCCCCCTCTCCCCTGTCTCTCTTTTCCCCCCTCTCCCCTGTGTCTCTTACTCCCCCTCTCCCTCCCGTTTCTTACTCTCCCTCTCCCTCCCCTGTGTCTCTTACTCCCCCTCTCCCTCCCCTGTGTCTCTTACTCCCCCTCTCCCTCCACTGTGTCTCTTACTACCCCTCTCCCTCCCCTCTCTTACTCCTTCTCCCTCCCCTGTGTCTACTTCCCCCTCTCTCCCTCCCCTCTGTCTCTCCCCCTTCCTCCCCTATCTCTCTTTCCCCATCTTTTCCTCCCCTGTGTCTCCTTTCCCCCTCTCTTCCCTCCCCTGTATCTCTTCCCTCTCCTGTGTCTCTTTTCCCCCTCTCCCTCCCCTGTGTCTCTTTTCCCTCTCTCCCTCCCCTTTGTCTCTTCCCCCCCTCTCCCTCCCCTGTATCTCTTTTCCCTCTCTCCCTCCCCTTTGTCTCTTCCCCCCCTCT